>JBBPUI010000753.1:0-15906 GCA_038094615.1 Heimioporus aff. retisporus | reverse complement strand
GGACGTGCGTGCCCTGTATAGTTTCCCAGCGTAGGCTGACCATTTCTTTATTCTCCAGCAAGTGCGTGTTATCGTACAACCAGTTGCACTCTCTGGCTAATATTTGCTCGTCGTTTTTGACGTCCAGTTGGTGCGTGCGATCGTACATCCCATCATTGAGCTCGGACTAATCCGTCTCGTCTGCAGTTGGTATGTTTTGCCGTGCACTCAGCCGTTTGACCAGGGCTGACTCGGGTTTACTATTCCATTCTGATCCCAGTCGGTGCGTGTCATGTCATTGTGCAGTCGGCTGTGTACTGTGCGCTGACCACCCCATATCGTCTCCAGGAAGTGCGTTTGACCACCCCTCTGATCGATTTCTGAGTGCTTACCATCGTTCTTTTTTTTTTTTTTCGAACGTCAGATGGTACGTGTAATTATTCGTTTAATGCGTCAGCATTGACGCCTTTCTTTTCTCGATTGCCAGATGGTGCGTGTATCATTTCCGTGCAGCCCTTCACATGACTGACTAACGGTATCCAGGAAGTGAGTGTCGTCGTGCGTCTGGCCATTTGATCGAGGCTCACAGTCTGCTGTAATGCTCGACCTCCAGTTGGTGCGTGTGGGCGTCTGGATGGCTCGAACCGGGCTCATTGTCCGATATGCTTCCTGACTTTTTTTTTCAGGAGGTGCGTTAGATCGTCCGTTCGACCAACTTACCCATGGTTGACTCTCCCGTATCCTCTTTGAACTGCAGCGAGTGCGTGTTTCCGTGCATTCCACTTTTTGACCATGGCTGATCACTCTCTCCAATCTCCAGTTCGTACGTGAACCTGTGCTTCCGGCAGTCTGACTAAAACTGACCGTGCAACCATGTTCTCCCTCCAGCAAGTGCGTCTTCGCATCACAATGTGCTATCTCTTTCACTGACTGATTTATTCTTCTTCCAGAAGGTACGTCGGATCATACTTCCGGTGTCACCAAGTGGATGAACGTTTCCCCGTTCGTTCCGAATTCTAGCTAGTGCGTTCTATGCATCTCTCTCCGCTTGCGAATCGCTGACCGTCCCGCGTTTGACCCCTTGTTCAGTTTGTATGTATCACACCTTCCGATCGATTTTCAAGGGCTAACCGTCCGCGGTACCGTCATCCTCCAGCGTGTACGTGGTTTTCTCGTGTTCTGGCCGTGCGACCACCGTTGACGGACGGGGCGCTCTGCCAACTTGTAGCTCGTGGGTGTGTCCTGCATGCCAGTCTGCCGTCCTCCTCACCACCTTCGTAGGCCAGCGCTCCTCCTGCCGTCGATCAAGGTAACCCTGGCATACCGCCCGACGGTCCGTTTGGGAAAATCAGGTGCGAGCGGCGGTCGCATCCTCTATTGTGATGCATGCTTAGCTCCGTTGACGCATGCACCAGCGAGGTGAGTGTGACAGCAGGGACAGCGGGTCCGCCGCAACTCGAGTATATCAATACCAGCGAGTAGTCGAGTGCGTTCCGACGATTATACTGTGGCTGGACGACGGCTCACGTGTGCGCGCTGTAGATCCTTGGAAGGCGTCGTGTGGAGAGAGAGAGAACGTTGGTTGGTGGCGAGGTCGCGCGGTGACTTGTTCCTCGTCCAGTACATGTCGTTCCATGTGGTGTGTATAGATCGCGGTTCTGCATCAGCGTCAAATCGGAGATGTACATGCAACTCTGCGGGATAGACTACCGACCACAACACCATACATTTCATGGAATCCAGGAAGTTCACTTCGAAGATTTTCAGCGATTATTTGTACTCACTTCAACCGAAAAAAAAAAAATACAAACATCAACTTCAGGCTCCAGGTATCCAAACAATACAACTTGATCCTTTTCACAAATTGATTGCCCGCGGACCGCCGGCAATGTCCTGCTCAACATTAATCTCGTCGATGAACGCCTTGGGGTTCGGTTCACGTCCCAAAAAGTCCTAACGGTGCGCCATTAGTTGTCATTCCCCTTATCCGACGTCAAACAAACCTTGAGCGAGTCCATTTCATCCCGGCTACCACCCACGAGGAGAATCTTGTCGCGGTACAGTTTACCCAACGATGGATCCAGCGGGTCCTTTTTGAACACCGTGGCATACATGTCCGAAGCGAACACGAGCGAGTAAGTGTATCTACATGCGACACCAGCAAGCAAAACGGAACATAAATAATTCGCACCAAGAACACAGATATGACTCACCCATAGACCCCAACGTCGTAGCCCCCGGCAATGTGGGTAAAAGTACCTTGTCCGGGGGTCTGTGCACCTCCTTTGACGAGTGATATCCTCTCCCTGAGGTCATTCCAGAATTTCGTATAGTCAGTATTCACGTCTAAACTGTTGTTGTGCACCAATAGATCAAAATAGGCAAAAAAGAGCTGGCGGAGGTAGAACAATCCGACATTGACGTAGCGACTGTCATCCATGTGCTGAGCGGCACGTAATGTATCAAACCGCGATCTCAGCTCACCTCTTGATAATTCTATCGATCAGGTCGTCCGTTAGCGGCTCCTGCGTCTTATAATGGCTCGACAGCTTCTTCAATACCTCACGTTCCCAACACCTATACACAATCGGTTGCGACATTTGAGAGAACTGGATATGATGACTGACCAATTCTCGAGCATCTGCGACGGCGCCTCCACGAAATCGCGCGCGACCGCTGTTCCGTGGAATCGTCCGTATTTCGTCCGACTTAACAAGCCATGGAAGACATGTCCCATCTCGTGGAAGAATGTCGTCATATCACTATGCCGCATGAGTGCCGGGCGGTTTGGGGTCTGTTTCGCGAGATTCGCAACCATCGCTGTCAGCGGGAAGTGTCGTTTTCCGCCAGGCAGCTCGTAGCCTGCAAGAAGACCCCATACGGCCGCGTGCGAGTATTTACCACCTGCATGTCTGTAGTTGAGTATGTCACACGAGATTGTGCAATATCACAACTGCGCACCGCGGGGGAAAAGATCAAGGTAGCAATATCCAACAAAGCCCGATTCATCCTTCGCATCCTTTTCCCATACTGCAAACTGTTGAACCTCTGCATGGATATCAGTCGGTCGCTAAAACCAAATCTAGTCTAAACCACCAACCGGGGTGCCATACATCGCGTGCGCCGCCAGTGATCTCTACAAATTTGACTCCAAGTAGATTCTGGTATATATCAAGAATAGCAGGGACGACCACAGACACTGGGAAATACTCCTTGACCAGGGAATCATCCAGACTCAGATTACGTTCTACATAGAGGCGATCGTAGTACCTGTCACAGAAAGTCAACGAGAGACAGAGAGTGTATATAAGGTATACCTATAATCCCAAATGTAAAAGTTGTCATCAGGTGGGTAGCCACGCTGAATGTGTTCCGCTCTCTTCAACCCAAGAAGGATTTCACGCTCTTTTATACCAAGTGGATCCAGGTGGCTCTTCAACTCATCCAAGAACTACATACGGACAAGGTCATCATGTGGGATTGATAGAAACCTTAGAGATCAATGCGACATGCCTTCTTTACATTGGCCGCACTGTTCACCATCTTCTCCTCTGTGATATAGTCTGCCCAAGAGTCATACTGCAGGATCTCTGCAATCTGCCTACGTAGGCGAAGGGCAGCGTTCAAGTGTTCTACGTTGTTCGCGAGCCTGTTGTCACAAGCCTCAAGGGCAGCTTGGCGCGTCTTTGGGTTGTTGGCGTATTTGATCTAGTTGCAGTGGTACATTAATGTCACATTTAAGTACCAGACAACACTCACGAGAGGGGAGATATCTGGCGTTCTGAACGTGACTTCATACAACACCTTGTCACCTTCTTTGTGCTGGGGATACCCAGAGATCACGTCCTCTGGGACACCGTCGAGCTCTTGCCGCGTAAAGCTGATGCGGCCCTGCACCTCAAGTCAATCAATCAGATCGACTAGGACTACATATATGCGCCATACGCCCTCTTCGTTAAAGTTTTGCTACGACACCAAGCATGATTCAAAACATAGCCTATACATGCATTTAGACAACGCACCGCAAACTTGAGGCACGCATCGGATAGCTCATCCTTCAGCACCTTGAGACGCTCCTTGTCCTCCTTCCTCTCGAGAGCCAACCCGGCGCGCTTCCCGTCGAGAAGCATCTTCTCGACGAGCCGCTTTTGCTCGGCGCTCAACGTATCCCAAGCGCCAGTCTTGTGTATGTTGTCCGCAGCGATCACCTTGGCTTTGTACAGATCCTCGCGCATTGATTCTTGATTCACAAACTTGCTTACGCGCTCTTCCGATTTCGTCGAGGCGTCCCGGAGCGCCTTGTCCGTCGAGACATTCTTGTAAAAGCCAAGTGGATTCAGGACGATGCCGAATTCCGTATCGGCGTTGGCGAGTGCGAGCTAGGATCAAATTCGAGTCACCATATTGTATCGTGCTTGAATCTACCCACAAATACCTAGGACGGGGGAATAGATGATGATGCAGGGACACACGGTAACATTGTGCTTACGTTATCGAAACCGAGCGTGCCTTCTGGCAGCTGGACGATAACGTCGCTGACCTGCTTGTTCGTTGCGAGTGCCTCGCTGGTCAGGCGGTCGATGTCTTCGACAGTATGTTGCCAGCTTGGCGGGGACTGCGGGGGCGTCAAGGATGACATTCCGAGAAAGCAGCCTGAGCGTTAGAAACTGCCTCCTACTCAATGATCACACTCAAACTTGGGCATGGCATCAGCACGTGAGTATAAACCGATGCTATCCGCAGCTTCATATTCGCTTGTTCACGGAGTGCTTGCAATCCTCACCAGTCCGCATTGCTCCACGATAACTGGCACCTACATACATTACATGGTCCTCTTCCGGAGGGGCTCAAGCTTCGAGGGCTTCTACAAGGTTGTTTAACGGCCGTCCCTTGGTGGCTAGTCCCATTCATTGGCAATGAGAAGTGCGGATGGAGTCGCGAGCGAATGTGGTAATCTTTCTTTGTGGGCACATCCGCCCGCTGTGGTCATCGGGCGGGCGGTAGTCAAGTCAACAACAGGTATCGCCTTTTGGGTAAGCAGTACGCCCATCGGGCGCGGATGATCACACTCTCGCTTGGATTTGGTTGTTAGTGGTCCTATAAGGAGGGTCCCGCGCCAATTGTTCCACATGAAGGAGACGAGGATGAGAGTGAAGATAGGCGAGGAAAGGTATGAATCTGATCGAGTGAAGTGTTCACAACTCCGATGTGTCATTCCACCGTTTGCTCTGTTCACGAGACCAAGGGAAATGCTTGTGGATTGTGCTTTGATGCATGTTAACGAAATTGGATGTGACATGGTGTGCGATAGACGGCGCAGATACGATGCGCGTTGGAGGCCCCTGGGACGGACATGAACGCACGCCTGATGCCGTCGTCCTATGTATGACCAGCACCCCGACGTAGGACAGAAATGGTCGAGTCACCTACCTCATTTCAAGGCGGGAGCAACGGCACAGATGCGCCACCGACGCGAGTGAGTGCAGGTCAAGGGATTGAACTGGGTCGTCCATGATTCGGACCCGTCTGGCTTACCGGATGTTCCATATTATAGGATGCGTTCGTGATTCATAGCGCATCCTCTTACGACGCTCGCCTGGATCCCGAATGCTCATGTTGTCCAGCCTCTGAGGAGATTCCCCTTCCATTTGCACGAGTTGTAGCCAACCTTTCGTCGTCGACCGGGCAGATGTACGTGTTCATGGAATCAGGATGCTCTGATGCAACGAGGGAAATAATGGACTTGGATCAGTCCCTATGTGGGAGATGGAATGGAAATCAAGTGTTCAGACTTGGGCAGGGGCGAAACTGAGATTTCAAGCCTTGAGGGGTCAGATTACACCACCATACATTCCAATGAAATTCAAGAAGTTCACTTTGAAGATCTTCAGCAACGGTTTGTGCTCACCCCGATCCGAAAAAAAAACACAAACATCAACCCTGGGTGTGCAGGTTTTGGTAATGCAATTTGATCCTCTTCATAAATTGGCCGCTCGCACTCCGCTAGCAACATCCCGCTCAATCTCATCGATGAACGCTTCGGGGTTCGGTTCACGTCCCAAAAAGTCCTAAACGCGCATCGTCAGTTATCATCCCCATCCAACGTCACACATACCTTGAGCGAGTCCATCTCGTCTCGGCTACCACCCACGAGGAGAATCTTGTCGCGGTACAATTTACCCAACGACGGATCCAGCGGGTCCTTTTTGAACACCGTCGCGTACATGTCCGAGGCAAATACGAGTGAGTAGGTGTACCTACGTTGTGCGACAACGGTCAGATAAATGCCACCTCGAAGATAGAAGGACGACTTGCCCATAGTACCCAGCATCATAGCCACTGATGGTGTGCTTAAAGGTACCTTGTCCAGGTGTCTGCGCGCCACCTTGGACGAGCGAAATCTTTTCCCTGAGGTCGTTCCAAAGCTTCGTGTAATCGGTGTTCACGTCCAAACTATTGTTGTGCACCAAAAGGTCAAAGTTGGCAAAGAAGAGTTGACGGAGGTAATACAGTCCGACATTGACGTAGCGACTGTCGTCCCATGCTGAGTGGTATGCGATGTATCAGACGGCGATGTCAACTGACCTCCTGATGATCTTATCGATCAGGTCGTCCGTTAGCGGCTCCTGTGTCTTGTAATGGCTGGACATTTTTTTCAACACATCGCGCTCCCAGCACCTATTATGCACTCAGCCGCAATGTTCCGCAAGCCCAGTACGACGACTGACCAGTTCTCGAGCATTTGAGACGGTGCCTCCACAAAATCACGCGCGACGGCTGTCCCATGGAATCGGGCATATCTCGTTCGGCTGAGCAATCCATGGAATACATGTCCCATTTCGTGGAAGAACGTCGTGACGTCATCATGCCGCATGAGCGCTGGCCGTTCTGGCGTTGGTTTCGCGAGATTCGCAACCATGGCTCTCACCGGGTAATGTCGTTTCCCGCTGGGGAGTTCGTAACCCGGAAGAAGACCCCATACAGCCGCATGCGAGTACTTTCCGTCTGCAAGTAATAAAAAATGAGCGTATTGAATGACATCAGCTTACCACGACTGCATACCGCGAGGGAAAAGATCGAGATAACAGTATCCGAGGAAGTCTGCTTCATTATTTGCATTCTTCTCCCATGCTGCGAACTGTTGGACGTCTGTCTAAGCATTAACAACCTACCCTAACCCAGCTCAGCGGATCCGAAGACTCACCAGGGTGCCATACATCGCGCGCATCGCCAGTGATCTCTACAAATTTGACTCCAAGAAGGTTCTGGTATATATCAAGAACAGCAGGAATAACAACGGACACTGGGAAATATTCCTTGACAAGGGAGTCATCCAGACTCAGATTGCGTTCAACATACAGGCGGTCATAGTATCTGGCGTGAAACAATCAGGAAAAAAAGATGCGAATTTGTAATTTATGAGGGGTACCTATAATCCCAAATATAAAAGTTGTCATCAAGTGGTAAACCACGGTTGACATGCTCCTCTCTCTTCAACCCGAGAAGGATTTCACGCTCTTTGGCACCAAGCGGATCTAGATGGCTCTTCAATTCGTCCAAAAACTATACATTGATGAAGAATGCATAGAAGGAAAGGAGGATCAGTGTAACATACCTTCTTTGCATTGGCTGCGCTCCTGACCATCTTCACCTCCGTAGCATAGTCTGCCCAAGAATGGTACTGCAAGATCTCTGCGATCTGCCTGCGTAGGCGAAGGGCAGTGTCCAGATACCCGACATTATTCGCCAATCGATTGTCATATGCTTCATGGGCAGCTTGGCGCGTTTTGGGATTGTTGGCGTATTTGAACTAAGCGGTACTGTTGCATCCAGCACTCTACTAACCAAATGACACTCACAATAGGAAAGATATCTGGTGTCCTGAAGGTGACTTCGTACAACACATTATCACCTTCTTCATGCTGGGGATATCCTGCGATCACGTCTTCTGGGACACCATCAAGCTCTTCCCGTGTGAATGTAATGCGGCCCTGCACATCGAGTCAGCCAGATCGATGACGATCTGCATGTATGCGCCTTACGCTCTCTTCGTTGAAATTTTGCTATGACCACGAGCGTGATTCAACACACAACCCGTACGTACACCCGGACAACGCACCGTAAACTTGAGGCACGCGTCGGACAGCTCATCCTTGAGTTCCTTGAGACGCTCCTTGTCCTCCTTCCTCTCGAGAGCCAACCCGGCGCGCTTCCCATCGAGTAGCATCTTCTCGACGAGCCGCTTCTGCTCGGCGCTCAACGTATCCCAAGCGCCGGTCTTGTGTATGTTGTCCGCAGCGATCACCTTGGCCTTGTACAGATCCTCGCGCATCGATTCTTGATTCGCAAACTTTCTAACGCGTTCTTCCGATTTCGTCGAGGCGTCCCGGAGCGCCTTGTCCGTCGAGACATTCTTGTAAAATCCGAGCGGATTCAGGACGATGTCGAATTCCGTATCGGCGCTGGCGAGTGCGAGCTAGGATCCAATTCGAGTCACCATACTATGTATTGCCAGTGTCTGAATCCACCTACGAATACCTAGGACGATAGATCTGTAGGAATACACGGCGGTAGGGCTGGTAGTGCTCACGTTATCAAAATCGAGCGTGCCTTCTGGCAGCTGGACGATAGCGTCGCTGGCCTGCTTGTTCGTTGCGAGTGCCTCGCTGGTCAGGCGCTCGATGTCTTCGACGGTATGTTGCCAGCTTGGCGGGGACTGCGGGGGCATCAGGGATGACATCATCCGGGTCGTGTCTGTTGAGAACGGTGTTAGAGAACCTTCTGTCAAGATGTGATCGCACTTGTTCTAGACGACGTAGTGCTCGATCACACCCAGATTTGGGCATGGCATCGATGAGTACTCTCCACCACAAACTCAGGCTGACGCTATCCGCAACTTCATGTTCGCTTGTTCACAAAGTGATTGCAATCCTCGCCAGTCCGCATTGCACCACGATATCTGGTAATACATCACATGGAACTCTTCCATCCGTTTCACAAATTCGTTTCCCGTGCACCAGCGACATCCTGCTCGATCTCATTAATAAATGCCTTGGGATTCGGCTCACGTCCCAAAAAGTCCTAACAGCCCATCGTTAGTTGTTATCTCCATCTGACGTCACACATACCTTGAGCGAGTCCATCTCGTCTCGGCTACCACCCACGAGGAGAATCTTGTCGCGGTACAGTTTACCCAACGATGGATCCAGCGGGTCCTTTTTGAACACCGTGGCATACATGTCCGAGGCGAACACGAGCGAGTAGGTGTATCTGCACGCGACACCATCTAGTAAAACGGGATTTGCACCAAGAACACAGGTATGACTCACCCATAGTACCCAGCATCGTAGCCACCAACGATGTGGCCAAAGGTACCTTGTCCGGGTGTCTGCGCACCTCCTTTGACAAGTGATATTTTCTCCCTGAGACCATTCCAGAGTTCCGTGTAGTTAGTGTTCACGTCTAAACTGTTGTTGTGCACAAGCAGATCAAAGTTGGCGAAGAAGAGTTGACGAAGGTAGAACAATCCAACATTGACGTAGCGACTGCCATCCGAGTGGTGAGCGGTATGTGATGTATCAGACCGCGATGTCAACTGACCTCCTGATGATCTTATCGATCAAATCGTCCGTTAGTGGCTCCTGCGTCTTGTAATGGCTCGACATCTTCTTCAATACGTCGCGTTCCCAACACCTACACATATTCAGTCACGACATCTGAGGGGACTGGATACGACGACTGACCAATTCTCGAGCATCTGCGACGGCGCCTCCACGAAATCACGCGCGACCGCCGTCCCGTGGAATCGCCCGTATTTCGTCCGACTCAACAGCCCATGGAAGACATGTCCCATCTCGTGGAAGAATGTCGTTACATCATCATGCCGCATGAGTGCCGGGCGGTCTGGGGTTGGTTTCGCGAGGTTTGCAACCATCGCTGTCAACGGGTAGTGCCGTTTTCCGCCAGCCAGCTCGTAACCTGCAAGAAGACCCCATACGGCCGCATGAGAGTATTTGCCATCTACATGTCTGTAGTTGAGCATGTCGCACGAGATTGCGCAATATCACAACTGCGTACCGCGAGGGAAAAGATCGAGGTAGCAGTATCCAACGAAGCCCGATTCATCCTTCGCATCCTTTTCCCATACTGCAAACTGTTGAACCTCTGCATAGATATCTGTCAGCGCTAAAACCAAATCTAGTCTAAACCACTAACCGGGGTGCCACACATCGCGTGCGCCACCAGTGATCTCTACGAATTTGACTCCGAGTAGATTCTGGTATATATCGAGAATAGCAGGGACGACCACAGACACTGGGAAATACTCCTTGACCAGGGAATCATCCAGACTCAGGTTACGTTCTACGTAGAGGCGATCGTAGTACCTGGTACGAAAGTCAACGAGAGACAGAGAGTGTATATAAGGCATACCTATAATCCCAAATGTAAAAGTTGCCATCGGGTGGGTAGCCACGCTGAGCGTGCTCCGTTCTCTTCAAACCAAGAAGGATTTCACGTTCTTTCGCAGCAAGTGGGTCTAGATGGCTCTTCAACTCGTCCAAAAACTGCATACAAGCAAGGTCATCATGCGGGATTGACAGAAAGATTGGAGATCAGTGACATGCCTTCTTTGCATTGGCCGCGCTTTTCACCATCTTTTCCTCCGTGACATAGTCTGCCCAAGAGTCATACTGCAGGATCTCTGCAATCTGCCGACGTAGGCGAAGGGCAGTGTTCAGGTATTCGACGTTGTTCGCGAGCCTATTATCATATGCTTCGTGGGCAGCTCGGCGCGTCTTCGGGTCATTGGCGTATTTGAACTAGCTCAAGTGGTATATTAATGTTGCATTCAAGTACCAGACAGTACTCACGAGAGGGAAGATATCTGGTGTTCTGAACGTGACTTCATACAACACCTTGTCACCTTCTTTGCGTTGGGGATACCCAGAGATCACGTCCTCTGGGACGCCATCGAGCTCTTGCCGTGTAAAGGTGATGCGACCCTGCACCTCAAATCAGTCAGATCGACGAGGCCCACATATATGCGCCATACGCTCTCTTCGTTAAAGTTTTGCTACAACACCAAGCATAATTCAACACACAACCCATATACACGCCTAGACGACGCACCGTAAACTTGAGGCACGCATCGGACAGCTCGTCTTTGAGCTCCTTGAGACGCTCCTTGTCCTCCTTCTTCTCGAGAGCCAACCCGGCGCGCTTCCCGTCGAGCAGCATCTTCTCGACGAGCCGCTTCTGCTCGGCGCTCAACGCATCCCAAGCGCCGGTCTTGCGCAGGTTTGCCTCGGCAGTCACTTTGGCCTTGTACAGATCCTCGCGCATCGATTCTTGGTTCGCAAACTTGCGTGCGCGCTCCTCGCATTTGGTCGATGCGTCGCGCAGGGCCTTGTTCGTCGAGACGTTTTGATAGAAGCCGAGCGGCTCGATGACGATGTCGAACTCGGTCTCGGCGTTGGCGAGCGCGAGCTGTACAGCATACAGCAAGACGACCTCGTGGATGCGGAAATGGACTTACAAACACCTAGAGATGGGCGGGGGTGGTCAAACGACTGGCTGGTGGAGTACTACGGCAAGGAGGGCTCACGCTATCAAAATCGAGCTTGTGTTCGGGCAGCTTGACGATATCGTCGCTGACCTGCTTGTTTTTCGCGAGGGCCTCGGTAGTGAGACGGTCGATATCTTCGACGGTGTGCTGCCAGTTCAGCGGGGGCTGCGGGGGCGCCAGGGATGCCATCGTTGGGTCCGTTTTGAATGCAAAATCCGAGTAGGCGTTGGCGAGCGGTTGTGCGTGTCTTGTCGTCGCGCTGGCGGTGAGATGTCGTCGCGGTCGTCGAGCGTTGCCAGACCGAGTGCTGTCAATCAAATCCAATCTAGGTCGGACCACCCCGATATAGCTACGATTTGGATTTAGCACCGGTCCAAGTAAAAGCCTGCGTGTCCCCACGGAATTTGCTGTACGACCAAGGAAATGCATCAGAAAAAAAAACGGAGGTGACACGACAGTTTGGACGTAAGAGATACAACACAAGCAGTACAACAAATCGTAACATACATAGATTTCTTACCCTCCGTCTACCTTGCGAATCATTCGCCTATCCCGCTCTCCAACCACCGCAACAATTCCCTCGTTCTCAAGCGCTTTAATTACCTCCCCAAACTCCACCGCATCCACCCGAATGCTGCTCTGCTCGCTCAATTGCCGAATCGCGTCGCCCCACCGGATCCCCCGACTCTTCGTACTGCCCGCTGCACCCAACATGGCCAAGAGCTCCTTTCGCATATCCTCACGCAACCTCCTCTGTCCGACTCCGGTGCCTGTGTTGAGCAGACCCATATCAATCTTGCCCGTTCGTGGGTCCATCGCACTCGTCCGAATCGCCTCGCGCATGAGCCGGCATGCTTCTTGGACGTCTTGGAGTTCAACGTGCGCGGCAAATCGCATACGAGCGTGTGCTTCGGACAAGCGAATCATGCTTTCCAGCTGACGCGTGGTTGCGGTAATGCGTTTCTCAGCCGCACGAGGTTCATTAGCACCAATGGCGCGAAGAGAAACATAGGACGAGACGAGCTCGTCACTCGCCTCCGAGCTAAGGACAGGGTGGATATGCGCTCGCGCGTACTCAATATATCCCGCAAGCTCTTCAAGAGGCTAAGCCATAGTCTAAGCCAACAAATGCGAGCAAGACTTTGAACTGGGACTGACCAATATATCACGTCCTCCAGTGTCGGGTGCATCCTCAAGGTAAAGTCCGACAAGGTGCTGAGCGAGCTTCCGATCTAGCGTCTCGTCGACGCGATCAAGAACGAGATACAGGAGGTCGAATCGTGATATGAGAGTCGGCGGAAGGTCGATGTTTCGTGTAATGGGCAAATCGACATTATACTTTGACTCGACTGGGTTGGCTGCAGCGAGAATTGAGGTTCGTGCATTCAAGGTGGTAATGATACCAGCTTTTGCTATCGAGACAGTTTGTTGCTCCTGCAAATACGTGTTGAGTTGTGGTCTCCAAACTCGGACTCGTAGACTAACCATGACTTCATGCAGAACACTCCGAGTCGCGTCAGACATTTTGTCAAATTCATCGATGCAGCAGACGCCACCATCACTCAAAACAAGTGCCCCACTGAGCATGCTGTCAGCTATAAGCAAGAGATTGGATTGACATAGACCCGCCTCTCTAGTACAAGTTGTTTCGAATCTGGATCTCGAGTCACATATGCAGTGAGACCGACGGCCGATGAACCTTTTCCGGACGTGTACACTCCTCGAGGAGCAATCTTGTGGACATACTACAAAAATTTCAGATCTCCAGACCGATAGTACATGATGGAGCTCCACCTGCAGAATTTGAGATTTACTAGTACCGGGGTCACCGACTAGCAACACGTTGATGTCTCCACGGTATCTTGGCCCACCACCTCCGCCACCCCTTGCAATGCTCTTGTTCGTTCCACCAAACAACTGAAGCAAAATACCCTTCTTGACGTCATCCATCTCCCAGATGGACGGTGCAAGCGATCGTGCCAAAAGCTCATATAAATCGGGCCTGTGACTTAGCTCGATGAGTTTCGTTTCCATCTCGGCCCGGCGGAACTTGCGCGCCTGCGCGCCTCCAATAGCATCTTCGACCTGAATGTGCACGACATCGAGGTACGTCTTGAACAAACTTTTCATCGTGCGCTGGCGAGGATTCACCCTAACGGGTACACTCCTGAAGATCCCTGTAACAGTAAGACGATCACCGGGCTTCGACAAATCCACCAGCTCATCGTACACGCTCAGCGAAACGGTATGAGGTGTCTGTCCATCAGGGACTGAATCGGGCGTTTCCTGCAATCTGATAACCTGCCTATCCGCGAATTCGCAGCGGTTATGTATGAGCGACATTGTGCCAACGGATGCACAAACATCACGAGGACAACGACCCGGTTCCTCGATCTTGCCACGGTCAATTTCAACTTGGACAGTATGTGAGCAGGTCAAGCATCGGAAAAACGCGACCTTCATGTCTGGGATGACTGGTGTGGCACGAATGACCAAACCCTTGATGCTGATGAGTTTGTCGGTATCTACAAAAGCCATCTCAGACCGATCCAATCGAAAAAAAGGTTGACTTACCAGTTGGATTGAGTTCTCGCATGTTGACAGACTTGAGGCCAAAGGGTCGCACTTTGTATACCTTGCCCATGATATCAGAAATTTCCTCGTCGCCCTGCTCTCCCTGCATGCCTTCCGCACCGGCCTGTTGATCTTCATCCGCAAGTTCCAACATGAGATCCTTGAGGACCTGATCCATTGCAGGTATCACTTCCTGCGGGTATTTTTGGAGTTGTCCGAACAGTTTTTTGGAAGGGGGATATGCGACTAGATTGACCATATCCAAATTCAAGTTGTTCTGTCCCGTCTGACGCATGGTCCTTAACTGCGTCTCGTATACAACGACCTCGGCCTCTTCTGGGGTATCAAATGCGATCGTGCGTACGTTCTGTTCTCGGTCGTACAGCGCGCGGTACTTGGGTTTGAATCCACGAAGGAACTCGCGGAAGAGCTTCATGGTCTCTGCAAGGTTCACGGTGGTACCCCATATCGCGCGGATTTCGTCGGGCTCGTCGGTCGGCTCGGCAGGCGCAGAGAGGTGCGGTGGGGATGAGGGTGGGATAGAGAGGTGTGTGCCATCCGAATTGAGGTTGTCGCTCAACATGTCATTTTGGTACGCCCGTCGCGCGGCGCGCCGGGGTGTCGTCGACGTGAGCGAGGAGTGAATATCGCCCCGACGATTTCGGGGGGTTTGGAGTGGGGTGAAACTGGCGACCCGTTTAGCCAGCGGCGTTGCTGGATCGCTGCCCGGGAAGAAAAGCCTGGGTCGCCTGGGGCTGGACTGCGGGGGTCCATCCATGTCGACATCGATGTCGGATGTGGGGAAATCGACTCTCGGCGGGGAGGACATTGAGGAGGAAGTTGGGGAGGAGGAGGAGAAAGACGCGCACGCGTCGCGACGCGTTCGATTGGCCGTTTAGGGTAGGCTTGCTACAACAGCACATACGCACGGGCGGCCCGCCCCAAATATCCTTGACAAACTACAACCACTTCAAATGGCCTCCCTAGATGCCTTGGAGGACACTAATCAGGTTGGTTCTAGCGCATTTGCATTGCAAAAATCAGTGTCTGACCAGATCGAACAGACGAGCGTCTACATTCCATTGCATGAACCAGGTGAGTCCATGCCACACTATGAGCCCTTAACCATCTCTAATGACATCAGATACAGATGATGATGCCGAGTCGTATACATTATTTCCGGACAGAGACCTTCCAAATGGCTATGAGCTCCGCCTAGCTGCGTACAAAACGGCATGGTCAAAATGTCTACAACGAGTCCAGGTGTGCCCAGAGCAGCGGGTAAAACGCGTCTGCTGAGTCTGAACAGGAACTGATCCAAGCTCTGCATGCGCCGATCGTAGACAAGGTGACCGAGATGGTCAACAAGACTTATATGGACACGTTACCGTGTCTGCCATACCCGGAACTGCCGGTTGTATCAGTGACAGGTACGCATGTCGAGCAACCTGGTTATTATGGTTTAACGAGAGTCTAGTCTACGGGGCTTCTTCGTCCATTTTTGACGACATTTCGCTTCGTCTTGAATCAGAGGGGCAGGACGGCCTCTTTGATGATTGCGCTGGTATTCATATCGTCACCCACCTTTTTCCACAAGATTGTCCCAACCTCACGTCTGCAATAAAGACGTTCACCACTAACTTTATCAATAAAACTGACGAGGAGCTAGGCATGTGCGCGTGGCTTTTCCGAACTAGACGCCTATATAACTCATTCTAGGCTTCGTCAAGCGCAAGCCTGCACGTTCGTTGTCCCCGATTGACATGACTCTACTTCAAATTTGGTTT
>JBBPUI010000752.1:0-15913 GCA_038094615.1 Heimioporus aff. retisporus | reverse complement strand
TGTACGTCTGCGCATCGTCCACCGCCCACATCGTCCCAATCACCGAACGAAACCCGGCAAACTGCATCGCAGCCGCCAGATGAAGCGCTTCGTCCGGACTCTCCTCACCTCCGACCGTCGTGTGGCAAGCAGAAAGGTACGCAAACTCGGCGTGCTGCAGATCGCATTGCATGATCCGTCGAACCGTCAACCGCCCGTCGTCGAGCGCGAACGCGGACTCGAACGGTCGATTCCTTTTCGCGAGCCCATGGCAAGCGATGTGTACCCATGCGTTCTTGTTCAGCTCGTCTGTGACCCTGGAGACGCACGACGCCCGACCCTCGATGGATGTAAACGTCGTGAGACCATCCATCCGTTGTCCAGTGTCTGCCAATTCTGTACCGACGGTATCAAGTTTGCTTGTTCCGGCCGCATCCGCTTGACCGATGGCGATGAACCGTTTTCGATCGGATGCTGACAATGCTGGAATGGGCCGCCTCGCACGAATGAGAGCGCTCAGCGTGGGGTATAGGAGGAAATGTACAGATCGGAAAAGCCCTTCTGACCATCCCTATACGGAGCGGCGGCATGGAGAGGCAAGAGAGAAAAGTCGGAAGTGGGACACCACCAGATACGAGATCGGGGAGGATGTGTCGCAAGGAGGGCAGCAGCGATGCGGGAAACGACGAGATCCCAGAGATTGCGCAAAAAAACTCGAAGCGCTTTGCTAACATCTTCTCTCTTTGCGACTTGAAGCAATGCAGCGAGATTGGACGCCAGCTCTTGAACACCCTCCTTCGTGACTGTCAACGGAACACGGACGGGATTGCTGTCAACAGAGACGACGAGCGCATCGCAGCCATATTGACTTGTATTCACGATAATGACAGGTCCATTACCGGCCGCGAGTTGAAGGTCGGGGAAGAGTAAGGGAAGAAGGAAGCGAGAAAGACCAGGCAACTCGCGAATATTCGACACTTTCCCTGCCAGTTCAACGTTTAACCTCCAGACCCGATCATGTTTGTCTTCACCAGCGGAGTTGAGAGTATTACGAATGAGTGAGGTTAGATGGGTATAGTCATTGGCCAATACTTTCCCTTCTGAGCCACACGCGACCACATCCTCAAGTGGAGAACGGAGGCTAGCTAGCTGGTTCCACGAGAGAGAGCGACCTTGTTCGAGCACCTCGACACCACTTGTAGGGCACTGGTTACGAAGGCAAGCCGAAAATCCGTCAGTTGAAAGTGACGCTGAATGTTCCCTGAGAATGGCAAGATGCTGAGGCAAGGAAGGGAGTACAGCAAGGTATTGAACAAGTAACCGGAGAGCTGTTTGATATGCGAGAATGGTCGAAGAGTGATGAAACCTTTCAGCCGCTCGGATCCAAGTTCTTGCGGCAAAGAGATCGTCAGAGGATACAAATTGTGTGTTGTAGGTCAATTCATTGTAGAGGGAAAACATTTCCTCTTTGTCGTCTTCTTTGTGGAGCTACATTAAAAATGTTGAGCACAAAATGGAATGACACAGAACAAAAGGTGTGACCTGCTGGTACCGGTCGGAAAAACTATCAACCAGGCCATTTAAAGACCACGACCGCAACGGATGCCCTGGTGGAGAAAGCTTCAGAGCTTCTCTGTGGAGGTAAATGGCCTCGCTGACGTCTTCTACCGTGCCAAGCTTCCGGTACCGATCGTTGAGACAATCTGCGAAGTTGTTTAAAGAACATGACCGCAAGGGGTGCCCTGGTGGAAAAAATTTCAGAGCATCCCTGTGGAGGTCGATGGCCTCGCTGAGGTCTTCCATCGCGCCGAGATTCTGGTACCGATCATTGAGACAACTCGCAAGGTTGCTTAAAGAAAATGATTGCAATGGGTGTCCTGGTGGACAAAGCTTCGGGGCCTCTCTGGTGAGATCAATGGCCTCGCTGAGGTCTTCCATCGCACCGAGGTTCCGATACCGATCATTGAGACGACCCGCAAGGTTGCTTAAAGACCCTGACCGCAAAAGGTGCCCTGGTGGATGAAGCTTCAAAGCCTCTCTGTGGAGATCAATGGCCTCACTGAGATCCTGTAATCCACCGAGCAGCCGGTACCGATCGTTCAGATAAGCTGCGAGGTTGTTCAAGGAGATCGACCTCTTTGGATGCCCAAGTGGGCAAAGGTTCAGGTGCTCTCTTGCAAGGTCAATAGCCCGACTGAGATCATCCGCACCACCAAGCTGCCCGTATCGATCAGCAAGGCAAGCAGAGAGGTTGGACAAAACAGGCAGCCGATTCGGCTGCCCTGGCTGGCAAAGTAACAGTGCTTGTTTGTTGAGGTCAATGGCCTCGCTGAGATCCTCAACTTGGCCAAGCTACTGATATCGAGTATAGAGATGATGCGCGAGGTGACCCAACGAAGTAGGTCGGTCCTCGTTTCCTGGAGGACGAAGCTCCAGAGCCTCCCGATCGAGGAGGATGGCTTCCTCGATACTCTCCATTCCTCCGAGTTGGTCGTGCCGTTGCCAGAGATGATCTGAAAGCTGGCTTAAACTGTCAGCTCGCCAAGGGTGACCAGAGGCGCATATCGCGAGCGCTTCACGATCAAGGGCGATCGCCTCCTCGATGCAATGCATTTCGGCATCTTGCTCGAACTTGTCGCCAAGTGATCCTGCACGCGAAAGCAGTTCTTCAACGATTTTCTGAGTCGCTCGCTCGTCCTGGTCCTTGATGGGATGAGGCCGAAAACCTGACGAGATCTGCTGGGACGCACCATTGTGGGGCTAACCTGTGAGTGCGCCACTGGAGCAGTTCTTGAACGGTTCGCGGCGTCGCTTGCTCGTTCTAGTCGCCGACTTTGTGAACACCAGAACTGTTAGGGAAAAAAATTGAAGTCGCTTGAACGTGGCGGTTAGTGGGAAAGGTGTTATGCCGTGCGTCTGAGAAAACGCGACTAGAAAATCGTGTACCGCGTATTTGCGTCCTTTATCGAACTTGACAAACCTCCGTGGATATGTATGGAATGCAATCACCATATGCGCATCCACCACAGATATCTGCTGTCAACTCATACCCATGCATAAAAAGTGAATATCGGATGAGCGTGACAATTTAATACAAGGTGAGCCGTGCTGGGCTTATTACGTAAGGAAAGCCTAACCTTCGCGATTGGTTCAAGTTCCTCGTCCCGTCTTGGCAGAGACGCAACTCGATCACCATTGCATATATGGTGATGCAAACCCACGCACAGTAGTGTGACATGATGGCCATACATACGCCCTCAAGAAACCCGACGAGGAAAAAAAAAAGAAAGGAGGGATGGGATTGAAACATTCGAAAATATATCAAACGTCTTTCACACCGCTGACCCCTCCCCTCCCGCGGATGTTATTTGATTAGCACGCATGGATAATATAGAACCTTGAAAGCAAGGGCAAGCTGTTCCTGTCCCTCTCAGGGAGCGCAGCAATGTGTCCAGTGCGTTTTCCACTTTTCTGGTCGTTGATTGAGAAACGACCCCCTTACACACGAGCAGAAGGATGTGGATCATGACACGGTGTCCCACGTACCTACACGTGTATAACACGACATCATCCGCGAGTCGCAAGGTCCAATTCACCATCTTTGTATGCTGACTGCGATTTAGAGAGAGCCTTAGACCGACAAACATTTTCCGGTGGAATTATTTGTTGATGATCATTACGAGCAAGGTAAGAATGCAGCGCCATGGTCAATTACCTCGCTCAGATAACGAGATTAGAACATCAGAACATTGAGAGCGAAGTGCGGCTGAACTGCAAGTGAGTCAGAGCTCGACGAACAACGACACGGGCCAATATGATCGATGTCTTGATCCCAAAGTAAGCGCTTGGAAGGAGGAATCCGCCCAAGAATCCGCTTTCACACACGGGCTGTTGCTATGCATTCGACAGTCGTATATCGTAACATAAAACCCGTTTTGCATTCTCTCGGTTTCATGAAAGTAGGTCATATAAATCCGCATACATGAATAACAACCTGCTCCCTCAGTTCCACACAGCAAGGGCAAGGAATTTCTCTTCAGTTGGCCTCGCTGGGCTTGACCAAGAACAACTGATGCGACATAAACTGTGGTGGGAACGACCTTGTTTCTATGATCGGGGCGATGACGACCTGCGATGCAGATTAGAGACCAATCATGAAAAGAATGTTGAAAAATATATGACCATTCTACCTTCCTCATCCCCGACCGGGATGGTCCACCCGAAGTCGGGCTTGTTTGCAAGTGCAATGCTAAAGGTATGCATGCATATTAGCAGTCCCAACATCGCAATCGTTTCCCTCACGTAAAAGCCCCCCCCTGATGGTCGTGGCGGACAATCTTCCATTCCGCCTCCTGCGCAGGGTAAATTGAAGCAATGACCGTGTCGCCCTCCACTCCAACGTAAGGATATCCTCCCGCACGAAGTTTGTAAGTGTCTTGTTCGACTTTCTGGAAAATCCACTGCAGGGAGCATGTGAGCGTTGCTTCTGGGTACAAGCGAAGAACATTCATACTCCGTTAACAGGTGCACCGACACGGACCGATTGAAAGGCGGGACGGGTCAAATTGATACCGACTGGAGGGTTTCCCGCGGTAAAAGGGGTGATTTCGAACATTCCATTAAGATCGTCGGCCATGACAATGGACGGTGACTCTTGCGATGTGAAGCTGTTGTGTGGATGGGGACTAATACTTGTGCGCTCGATGGCGCCCTTTTATAACCATCAGGCCAGAAGGTTCGCCTTTGCACAATACATATTTCCCCATTCCTTTATCTCACCAAAGGCTTCCAATATTAATCTCCGTCAGGTTCTTGTGGAGTTCAAACTAATCCGTGTCGCTTGGGCCCCACAATATGTACACTACACCACAACTTGAAGCCGACGCTTGATGAGGAGCCATGCAGTTACCAAGCACGGACAGGGTGTCCTACGCCGTCGGATCATTCAAAGTCAGCATCGGTGAATATAATATACTCACGTCGAAGCGCGACGGAAAAGTCGTTTCCTTCGTTTCCCTTACAAGCAGAGGAAGGCAATTTGGTCCACCAAAAAGGTCAGGATGCTACCAACTCCAGGCGATATTGAGTTGGTTCGTGGTTCACGCACCACTTGTTCAGTATTACAGTGGAAAAGAAATACCCTCTTAGGTGGACCCTTCTGGTTGGTGGTGATAGCGGATGTTTATAGATTTCCCAATCTTCCTATACTGAACCGGTTTCTTAGATCACAAATTGGTCGATCCCCTCCCCGCATTCTTGATTGGGAATCGGCCACCACTAGCCTCTGCGAAGGCACATACCAAAAGCACGACGGGGTCAAGTCATCGTCGCCATTTGTGCGCCGTTGGCGCACGGAAATTTGGTAGATATGGATCAGAAACGTTTTCAGTCAGACCCATTCCAATCTAGGGAGCGAACGCAAGCAAAGGAGGGCGCATCCGGTTGGCAATAGACTCTCTGTAAAGGGACACTCTTCCAGCGTGATGGCTATAAAGCGAGCCGTTATGACCTACAATCTGACCTCAACCCACACCCCAGCTTCCCGTCGCATCTAGAGCTTACCACCGCTACCATGGCTGACAACTTTGACGAGCGAACCTTCCAAATCATGTCTTTCGCCGCTGGAAACCCTCCCATCGGCATCTCGAACGACACCGAACCTTCCTTCCAGGAGGTCTTTGCCGGTGCACCTCTCAACTACGTACGACCATTTCTTGCTTGCAACCGGATGTAACGCTCACACACCCCTCGTAGTGGACATTTCATAAAGCCGGCTGTGACACCTACAATATCAGCATTGGCGACTATATGTTTGTCGGAGGGGACCATCACGGCACGATCATTGCCACCAAGAGCCCCGAGCAGGCATTGAAATGGAGGATCATCCGCGACACCCAGCAGGCCTCGGAAGCTTTTGTGTGAGTGAATCCTGGCCCCGTCGCCGAAACCGAATTGGTTGGTGTCGCTCACTCTTTTTTTTTTTTGTTGTTCAGCATTGAACTAGAGAGCATGATCATCCCGGAGCGCGTGTGGACCCTAAGGGAAAACGATGGACATGTAATACACACACTCCCTGTTTTGTCTCGTGATGAGCTGCTAATCCGCGCCACAGATCGAGTTACGTGCCGTCCTGATGCCATTGCCTTCAGCACCTCGTTTCCTCGCGAACGATTTGTTCTTGTTGCGCCCGGTCTGCTAAAGGGAGATTGGCAGAGTACCGTGTACGTTAGCATCGTGCCCGTGGCGAGAAGTAGGGCCATCATTTTTTGTATGTGCGTTCGTTGAATTCCAAGAGATTGTCGGTTGTGTCTGTGCCTGCATCTGATGTGGGTCATGAACGCGAGTGAAGCAGAAATTGTCCTACGATTGCCGTACTACAATCGCACGTCACGGTGCGCCGACCGTGTGCTCGTGATATAGCAGCATGCTGCACAGCATCCGTTTCGAGTTCACCGACCCCTTTCGCACTAGCATGCCGTTGCGGGGCATGTCCTTTCCGTATCTTGAACGCGTCTCTAGCGATGATCGTACGCTCCGTCATTTCCTGGACGTGACCACTCAGTCACATTGAACAGGTAAAATACATGCCAGTCTAACCGAAATATATAGCTGGTCCCCACTATAATATAGATAAGAAAGTCCCCCGTCGGCCTCAATACTCGAACTCATCCTCCTCGTCCCTCGTTTGGTCCTTTATGCTAGGAGGGAAACCAAACGCCGAAGGCAACTCGCTCCACGCGTCCTCCCTCCCATCCTCGATCTCCCGATGACAATACACCACGCAATTCGAACAGAACCGCGAGTCCCATCGGGGGTCCCACCTCAAGAACGGGTCCCGAGAGCTCGGTTTGTCCGGACACCACAGCTCGGTGATG
Organism: Heimioporus aff. retisporus; assembly: GCA_038094615.1. Classification (NCBI taxonomy): domain Eukaryota; kingdom Fungi; phylum Basidiomycota; class Agaricomycetes; order Boletales; family Boletaceae; genus Heimioporus; species Heimioporus aff. retisporus. The sequence goes on along the minus strand of JBBPUI010000752.1, from coordinate 9,059 downwards.
GTCGTAAAGTTTCCCAGCGCACACTTGATCTGATCCGTGCAAAACGGGCGTTGGTGTCTCAACCAGCCAAACGTGAGCGACCGGAGCTCCAAGAGCTTGTCCCGGCCCATGATGCACGACTTCTTGTTGAGAGGGGTGAGATGATGCGCGGTGCCGTCGAAGCAGTAGCCGTCGAGGATGGCGGTGAGGGGGGACATGCAGACGCAGCGGTACATGGCGACGGGAAGGACGGAGAGCAGATCGTACTCCCTGGCGAGGTTGATCAGCTGAAAATCGTACTTGTCGCGCCCGGTGACGGGTCGTTCGAGGTCCGGCGGCAAAAAGAGGAGGGAAAAGAGGGAGGAAGGGTAGCATTGCTTTATCCTCGAGCACGCTTCGTCGAACAGCCAGCGTATTTCGTATTTTTTGCCCAGACGGAGAAAGGCGGTGAGCACCGAGATGTGCATGGGTGCCTCGGGGGGGATACGCTGCCTGAAGCGGGGTGGCGTTAGGGTCGAACGGGGGCTAGCCGCGCGCCAAGTGGGTCAGGTACGCACGGTCGGGTGTACAAGGTTTTGAGCACGATTTGAACCTCTGGCGGTGAGTCCTGCAGCGCAACGACGGGACAGCCGTCCACTTTGCGATCTGCAGACTTGGTGCTTTGTAGCGACGACAACATGTCCTGAAATACCCTGGAAGCAGAAGAAAGAACGATCCGGTGAACCCGGAAGTACCCTCCGTCGACAGAGAGGACAACGTTGCCGTCGTATAACCATGGATCGAGGCGACGGGGGCCCACTGCACCTGCGCCGTTGGTGAAGGGCATACAAGACCAGAAACCCACAGACAGTGGAGAGGAATCCCAGGAGGGACGCCTGCTTAGATGGCTACGCGAGGGCATGCCCATAGCATAGGTTTGGCACGGCCATATGCCAACGAGGATGCCTTCAGGTTACTTTGAGCATGTCACAACAAGGCGGAGCGTTTCATGTGACAGCCAGAGAGAGCAAATAAGAATTTGCCCGATATCCGCGGTCATTGAACCATCCATCGAGCCGATCGTTTCATACCAAATCTAGACTAGCCCTCGGCCCGGTACCACGGGCGGTCCCGGTCGAAGTATTCTAGTGTCAACCAGGGGCTCTCGAAGAAGAAAAAGGGAGAAGGCACATGAATTGTGCGGTGGCATGTTCAGAAACCGACATGTGTGAGGTTGAACCACGACCCTTGAAGTCGGCGGCAGTTTCCGGCATTGACAAGGTGCTTCAATCAGACTTTCAACTCGTACTTGTGCAGGCAACCAACGTTCGGTAAAATCAAAATGTGCGTATCAACGTCGAATTCGTCACGCCACCGGTCGTCGCTAGAAACACACTTGTAAGAGGCGTCGTCTGAGTTTCCGGAAAGTCTAGCACGCAACATGTCAATTGGTTTGTGCTATCAGTGAATCATAAGTACATAATTAGCGGAACAATTTTCGACGCGTGATGCAGAACTACCTACCTGGAGCACCGCAGACGGAAAGATGTCCTCCGACCTTGTTATTTCTTCCTATATAATATTAGGCTCCTCAGTTCATCACCCATAAAGTGCCAGCGGACCGCCCAAGGGCATCCGTCGGACCGTCGCTTCCGATTCGACTCGAAAAACGTCGTGGCCGAGAACTGGAAACAGCTGCTCATCCCATTCTGTGGGGTAGTGACTATGGTCTGAGTTTCCCCCATGGTCACACGATTGGGATCCGACCCTGGGGAAAAACAAGCCCCTTGCGAAGCGTGGTCCTCGGCGTTCGCATCGGTCGCCCGTCTTTATGCGGAAGCAATGGCGGTCAGTGCCAGTGGGCTCTGGGGAAATAATCAATGTCTTGTTAGACCTCCTTAGAATTACTTGAGACATTTCGAAGGTGAGCGACGACGGAGTGTTTGTAGCAAGAACAAGTGCCGGAAAGAAGCTTATTAGATGCAAACCATATAAGGCAATTCTGTGTACAGGTCCGCCCAGCAGAAAGCAAAAGTAGATTCATAGCCACCCTTAGTCATCATTGTTAAGTGCACCCTTCGGGGTTGCACACGATAAAATTGGAACGATACAGAGAAGATTAGCATGGCCCCTGCACAAGGATGACACGCTTTTCCGGAGTGGTAGACCTACGGGTCTCAATATTTATTATTCTTTTTTTCTATGAATTCAACGCCATTGAGTGTCCTTCGAGCATCGATCTACGAGGGAACACAATAACATTGATTCTCTGACACGGTGTGCCTCCAGCGTTGTAGCAAACGAATTTCATGCCATCTACTTTAAACCACTACCACCCCCACGATGCAGCAATCCTCTCTTCCTTGAAGGCGTCTGAGTTTCTATGTAGCAAGCCTATACATATCGACTTGTACTCGTTGCCTCAACGATGCAAGGACAATAACATGCACTCATTTTAAAGAGTGTACATGCGGAGCGGTCCGACCACAGCATCCTCCGCTGGGTCGATGAAACAGGGCGAGCGGGTGAAAAGGCACCTTGGGGTCTCCACAATACGGCATGCACATCGCTGACGCGCTAGCACATACATGTACGCCCGAGATGAACATCGAACATGAGCTACTCTGGTAATCGCAATATTCGAGTGGATGACTTTCAGTTAGTTGGGGTGCTGTGGAGAAAAAAGGTCACAGCTAAATGCGTGCGGCGTGCACGGAGTCGAGTATAAAGGCATGAGGAAGACGCGTCGGGGTTTCGAGTGGTAATATGTGTGCAGGGTCGATCGACCGTGCTCTCGTCGCTAACCCTGTTCTTCAGACCGGTGGACAGTGCCCATCGTCCGACCGCCTGCGTGCCAGCAGACGGCAATCTGAGCCCTGTGGCGTGTTTCATCTTGGTACGTCTTCATCGGGTGGGTGTCGGTCAGATGCGAGAGACGCTGCTCGCGGAAAAAAGACTGTCGGCCTCCCAAGTCGATGCAAGCTTGAATCTTCTTCCACGACCGTTGTCAGCACGGTGGGATGTGGAGGACAAGGTGGGAACATTACGTAACATCTGCTTGATTCCGCTTGTCATCCATGGAGTCGGATGTATGTGTGTCATTTTTTTTTTCGCTCGTCAGGTTCGAAAGATGTACCGCATATAACTTACTCGCCACGCAGATACATTTTGGTAGCGCACGAGGTGTGAACGTGGCCGCATCAGTAGATTGCCGGCGTTGACGATTTTAGAACCGCAGAGACTTCGGATAATTTTCTAGTCTCTATTAATGTTCGCGGTATGTGATCTCCGAGCAACGTCACACAAGGTTTATCTGGTTCGATAGGGAACAGCAAACCTATTCATGTTATTTGTTGCCGAGGCGTTCTGTCTTGACGAGGCCACATGAAACGGGGCCGAAGGTATTTGCACAGGCATAAGCTATCTACGCTAAAATCAAAACTAAAAACTACTCGTGCTGCACCTGAAGAACGAAGGTATACACATAGCCGCCTAAACGCGAAACCGACAACAATGCAAAAAAGGAATGAAAATACCCTCATGCCTTTGCCCTCTTTGCTGCTCTCCCTCCTTTCTGGTTAGCGTCACGCACGTCGGACGATTTCTGCCTACTGCCGCATTCTTTCTCAGTCTTGGTCGTTCTTCGAAGGACGCTCGGTTTCTCCCCATCCCTCATAGTCGAGTTGGACAAGGTGTCTTGCATGACCCTGCGCTCTTTCTCCATCAAAAGGATGTTGGCTTTTGTCACCGTACGGGCGATGTGCGGTGGTATTCCGCCTCTAGGCGCCTTGGCGTACTTTGGGGCGGAAGGGCGGACGGCGGAGGATCGGTGTCCGCGAGACTTTGACGACTTTCCATGGACTGGCGCAACTGTTTTGCGTGGCGCCTTCCCGCAGGCTTGTTCGGAGGGGCAGACTGGTTCAGGAGCACGTTCCACGGGCGCAGGAGATGCACTCTTGTCTGTCGGACCGTCGGTTGCCTTGTCGATTGCGCTCGCCAATGACTGTAGTGGCGACGGATCACCTATCGCAGGGACTGTTTCGGAGCTATCGTTCTTGGACTTCGCGGAGGTGAAAGATGCTGCCGGCAAGGGCGGGATCCAAACACCCTTCATTGATTGGGGGAGCATGAGGTTGTCTGGGAGATCGAGGAACTGGGATCCATCGGGAGGCGACCATCCACGGAGTACCGGCGTCGGCGGATATGAAAGCTTAGGGGAACCTTGATCTTCCCTCTTCAAAGGTGCAAGGGGTTCCATGAAGACGTCCGTATTTTCGGCAGACGCAGGAGACGTCGGTCTGTGGGAACCGTCACTCGGGAGGGGCGCAGGGCTTTCTTCGGCGTTGAGCGTGGGGACGATCGCTGCGAGTATATCGTCCAATCCTGTATCGGAGCATGTGCTGAGTTCTTCACATGGCCAGATATGGGTGATGGTCTGGGTGAATTCGAACTCGCGCGCGATGTCGAGGAGGTCGTCAAAGTTGAGCGGTGAAAAAGGGTCTTCATCCGGATCGGCCTCGAGAGGGGAAAAGTCACAAGAAAAGGTATTGCAGTGCAGATCTGAAAGCATGTCGACGGCGAGGGAAAGGCGCAAGTGGAGGGAATGGACCGAAGGATATTCTCGTCAGCCGCGCAGTTGGACGATTGTATACCAGGATGCTTGCGTGCATTCCTAACGGCCTTGTAGTCTAGAGGTACGATACTTGCTTTGGGCGTCAGCAATTGCAAGTGGCCTGGGTTCGATTCCCAGCAAGGCCCCATTTTTTTTTGCTGGGCATTTCCCCCCGTCCGTTGCGCGCTCCCGCTCTACATATATGTATGTACGTTCTGCGGTGTATTTTTGCATACGCATTCGTAAGTAGTAGCCCGCAGAATGCGCTATAAATGAGAGTTGGCCGGCGTGGGAAAGTGTCTGCTCAGCCCAAGTTAGCCGCGTTAATAGGGCCGAGCTGTTTTCCCTTTGTCGCCGTCTGTCTGCCTCGTTTCCCTCCCTTCCCTTTCCCTCTCCACTACCACCACCACCACCACCCCCGCCGCCGCCGTCTCTGCCAATGAACAGGCAGTCCTCGGCGACGATGAGCATGCACCAGCGGCTCGAGGCCGTCGCTGACCTCGCCGCTCTCTCGCCCGTCTCTGACGATGTCATCGTCTCCTGCCTTCGCGAGCGCTTCATGTCCGAGACCATCTACACCAGCCTTGGCTCTTCCGCCCTCGTCGCCGTCAACCCCCACAAGTACGTCTCCTCCAACGCCGACTCCGTCCTCCAAAAGTATGCCGCCGAGTACCGCGACACCGCGGAAAACAAGACCCCCCTTCCTCCCCACATTTTCCAACTCGCCAACAACGCCTACTATCACATGCGGCGCACCACCCAGGATCAGTCTCTCATCCTCAGGTACCGCCCATATTTTTTTAGGCTGTGCATGGTCGACTAACCTCGTCTTCTTTTTTAGTGGCGAGACCGGCAGTGGCAAGTCCGAAACCCGTCGCCTTGCCATCAAGACGCTCTTAGAACTCTCCGTTTCCAATCCGGGCAAGAAGGGCTCCAAGCTGGCGACGCAGATCCCTGCCGCCGAGTTCGTCCTCGAGTCCTTTGGCAACGCTCGCACGCTCTTCAATCCAAATGCATCTCGCTTTGGAAAATACACAGAGCTTCAGTTCACCGAAAAGGGCCGTCTGTCGGGCATCAAGTCCCTCGACTACTATCTTGAGCGCAATCGGGTGGCGGCTGTGCCGTCTGGCGAGCGCAACTTCCACATTTTCTACTATTTGATGGCCGGCGCATCGCACGAAGAGCGGCAACATCTTCATCTCGCCGACAAAACCCAATATCGGTACCTTGGTCAGCGCGCCGGTTCTGGAGCTCGCTCCAACGGCGTTCGCGACGACGATGCCAACCGCTTTGAGCAGCTCAAGCAGGCCCTCAAGGCCGTCGGGCTCTCCAAGCGCCACGTTGCGCAGACTTGCCAGCTCATCGCTGCGATCCTTCATCTAGGTAACCTCGAGTTCACTATCGACCGCGGCCGTGACTTGGACGCTGCCGTCGTCCGGAACGTCGATATCCTTGCCATCGTCGCCGACTTCCTTGGCGTCCCGTCCTCTGCCCTCGAAACGGCGCTCTCATACAAGACGAAGCTCGTCAAGAAGGAGCTCTGCACCGTCTTTTGCGACCCGGATGGCGCCTCTGACAACCGAGACGACCTCGCCAAGACCCTCTACTCCCTCCTTTTCGCTTGGCTAAACGAGTACATCAACCAACGACTCTGCCGTGACGACTTCGATACCTTTATTGGTCTTTTCGACGTCCCCGGTCCGCAAAACATGACCAGCCGCCCCAACTCTCTCGACCAGTTTTGCATCAACTTCGCCAACGAACGTCTACAGAACTTTGTCCAAAAGCGTATCTTTGAATACCATGTCGACGAATACAAGACGGAAGGCATCTCCCACTTGGTCCCTGCCGTTCCTTACTTTGACAATGCGGAATGCGTCCGCCTCTTGCAGAACAAGCCCGGCGGCCTCATCCATATTATGGATGACCAGGCTCGTCGCTCGCACAAGAAGACGGACCAGTCGATGGTGGAAGCCTTTGGCAAGCGCTGGGGCAACCATTCGTCGTTCAAGGTTGGCGCCATAGACCGCTCTGGCTTCCCCACCTTCACTGTCAACCACTTCAATGGCCCCGTTACCTACTCTGCAGAAGGGTTCTTGGAGCGCAACCTTGACTCCTTGAACCCTGATTTCGTTTCACTCTTGCGCGGCTCTAATCCCACCTCTCCCGATGGCGCAGAGGGGGCGGGTTCGATGAACCCCTTCATCAAAGGACTTTTCATGGGCAAGGCGATCGCCACGCAGGCGCACCCCAAGAACGAGGACACGATCGTCGCAGCCCAGCAGACGGTCAAGCCTATGCGCGCCCCGTCCACTCGTCGCAAGGGCACCGTTAAGCGCATGCCGGCGCTTCGCGAAGACGTCGGTGTCGAAGAGCAGGAACGCGAGGATGAAGACATTGCCGCACCCTCGGGACAATCTTCGTGTGTAGCTGGCGAGTTTAGAGCCGCTCTCGACACCTTGTTCGAGACGTTTTCAGAAACGCAGTGTTGGTTCGTTTTCTGTATCAACCCTAACGACTCGCAGTTGCCCAACCAGTTGGAAGGACGGAGTGTGAAAGGGCAGATTCGCAGCTTGGGCTTGACGGAGATGTCCAAGAGGAACGTAAACGTGTTTGAAGTAGGGTTGACCCCGGAAGAGTTTTGTGGCCGCTACAAGGAGCCTCTCGCAAAGATGGGTGTTATGGGTGGTTCGGCCAAGGACAAGGTCGAGCAGACGAGAAGTTTCTTGGGCTTGCCGGAAACCGACATTGTTGTGGGACAGTACAAGGCAAGTGTTGTGTTACTCTCCTTTGATTGTTGATTGACGTGGCGCGCAGGTGTTCCTTTCTCAAGTGGCGTTCCACGCCCTCGAGGACCGGATTCGCGCCATGGACGTGGAAGAGCAGAAGCGAAACCGCCTCCGTGACGCAGAGGCGGAAGCAGGCATCGACGTCCGCTCCGTTGGCGACCCTTACGCACCATACGCATCCCCAGGCCTCCCTCCCGACGACTATGCCGACCCATTCAACCAGGCGTCTTCTCAGGCACATGTCCCTCTTGTTTCCAATGCTTCACAATTCCAACGTGGCGACCTCTATGATGATGAATATGAGGACCGCAAATCATTCCGTTCGGACGACTTCGACAACCGAAGCCGACTAACGTCCAACCGGGAAGACTCAAACTCAAATTATGGTTCCGAATCGTATGCGCCATCGCGGAATATGTTCCAGAACGCGGACAAGGAGGGGCTGGTTGCCAAGGAGACACTGGCAGGAGAAATTATGGAACATGAGACCACCGAGGTTATCAAGGAAACGTCGGCACGTCGACGCTGGGTCCTACTGTGCTGGATCTTGACGTGGTGGATTCCCTCACCTTTCCTCAAATGGTTTGGTCGGATGAAGCGGCAGGATGTCCGTCAGGCGTGGAGGGAGAAGCTGGCGCTCAACCTGATCATTTGGTTCATTTGTGGTTGTGCGGTCTTTGTGATCGCCGTCCTCGGTCTTGTCATCTGTCCAACGGAGCACGTTTTCAGCACAGCTGAACTCGCCTCGCACTCGTATACCAACAACCCGAACAATGTCTACACATCGATCCGTGGTGAAGTCTTTGATCTTACCGAAGCTGCGGCGACCCACCAACGTGTCGTCACCGTCATTCCTGAGAAGACTATCCTACAATATGGTGGTACCGATGCCACCTCGTTGTTCCCAGTTCAGGTGAGTCATTTCGTTTTTTTTCCCCATCCTTTCTCACCGTCTTCACAGGTCAGCGCGCTGTGTAATGGCGTCAGTGGCTCGGTTAGCCCTTGGGTTCAGCTCTCTGCGGCAAACACGACGGATCCCAATGCTCAGTACCATGATTTCCGCGCGATCACGAATGATTCTCGTCCCGACTGGTATTTCGAGAGCATGACGCTCATGCGTTGGAATAATCGCGTTGGCTACATTGGTTACACACCGTCGGAGATTACCAGTCTGGCAAATTCGGGGCACGCTCTTGGCATCTACGAGGGGCTCGTTTACGACCTGACGAATTACATCAACTATGGACCCTCTGTCCAGGCTCCTCAAGGCGCAGCGCTCCCAGGTGGTATTGACTCACAGTTTATGGACCCTAGTATCATCAACCTTTTCAAGTACAACTCTGGCCAGGACTTGACCAAGCAGATTGACAATCTCCCCCTCAGCGCCTCCGTACTCGCTTCCCAAAAGACGTGTCTCCGGAACCTCTTCCTTGTCGCTATGGTGGACAATCGAAACTCGCCACAGTGTCTCTTCTCGCAGTATATCTTGCTCGCGTTGTCGGTGATGATGGTCAGCATCATCGCATTCAAATTCATCGCCTCGATCAACTTTGCTTCGCCCCGCGCTCCAGAAGATCACGACAAGTTCGTGCTTTGCCAAGTCCCGTGTTATACCGAAGGCGAGGTTTCGTTACGTCGTACGATCGACTCGCTTGCACAACTCAAGTACGACGACAAGCGCAAGTTGATCATTGTTATTT
>JBBPUI010000750.1:0-15953 GCA_038094615.1 Heimioporus aff. retisporus | reverse complement strand
AGGGGGGGAGAACCGCATAATAATAATAATATAATATAATATAAAAAATAAAAACAAAATAAAAACGGCAGCGGTGGTGGTGGTGGTGAATGGCAAGCGTGCAACGACAGCGCCTCCGCGACCCCCGCTTGCTACGCGCATGCCACTTAGCAGATCTTTCAATTTTTTTTTCACACTCTCGGCACGCTCGGCACTGCCGTCTTTCCTGGGATTCCCCATAGCCTTACCCTTATTCTCCTGCCTTTCTCGGCCTAAACACCACGTGACCACCCTTTCCGCCCCTAACAAATAGATATTTTTTTATTCTGAGTCAACCAGGACAAATGTCGATGGGTTATCTTATCCTAATTAGAATTTCATTCCAAGTCTCGACTATTTTAGTGACCCGTCTGTACGACCACCGATTTCGGCGCCCACACTGCCTTTTCCGCACTTGGTTCGAAAGGGAGTGCTTTGTCTCAATTACTATTACCATCACTATTTTACTATTACTATTACAATTACAATTACTATTTCTTGCCTTCCGGCGTCCCCGCTTTATTTACAACTCCCGACTCCATTCCTTTCTCTCCCCCCCATTCTCTTTATTTCCGCTCTGCTGTACCTTGGTCATGTCTGTCCTCGCACACACGTAAACCGCGATAACCGTCTCGTCCCTTCTGCTACATATATCTCCTTGTTTTGGGTCTCTTCGGCAGTACTAGTTTAGGAGCTCCATACTTCACAGCAACGGCACCCTGCCTCTATAATTCGTTCTTATTCTCATATCGCTCTCTGCTCGCATCCAGGCAGCAGGCGCCACACAACAGCATATTAAATTGTCATGTCCAATCGATCGTATCCTGTTGTCATACCCATGATTTTCCTATCCAAACCGCATCCCTCCTCAACTTCACCGCGTGACAAACCTTTCCTGACCCTGTCTCATCCCACAGGTAACCTTGTCCAATCGGTCCACCCACTTGCCGTGTGGGGAGACATGACGTATTCTTCAAAAGAAAAAAAAAACAATTTTCTTCCAATTCTCATTCTTGCTGATCCGTCATATCCACCCTCGGCTCAGTCCACTTTCCACTGGGAACAGTCACCTTGCCATCTTCCGGCTAGCCCAGGTCCAACTCCCTCCGCTTTTTCTTTCAGGTTCGTCTTCATCCTCATTTTCTCGCACGCGTGTACTATCTACTTTAGTACTTGTCTCTTCCCATATGGTAAAGCGCTGTCCGTCTTCTTTCCCTGCTGCGTTTCCAACCGCTCCCGCCGCATCACCTTAATCCCCCTTGCGTGATCATGCTAAGCACTTCAAGTGTCTCTGAGATTGAATTTTCCCCTTCCACTCTCCCAAATCTAATTTCCCGGCCTCTGTTCGATCCCTTCTGCCATCATACTTGGCGCTGTCCCATGCCCACGATGCGGCCTTGACATCCAGCCAAACCCGTGACGATCTTTGTTCCACTGCTCAAAAATGGAAGCGAATATTATCCTGTCTGATGGCAGCCTGATTATCAACTTCACCCAGCAACACCTCGGTCCTTTTTTTTTTTTTTAAATTTCATTCCTTGTCACTCTCTCCATACTCGTTTCACATCTCAACCCTTTCTGTTAACAGAACCTACTTGCCGGGATCACGTGCTCATGTGGCACTTCTCCTGCGCGTATGGACATCACCCTTGCCTCAGCCAATCGATGCCGGGAACTCTGAACATCCGGTCAGCCCCCAGTAACCGAAATGTGCGGTGTGCGACATGTTCCATTACCTCTCCTCGGCCCAAGTGCGCTCGATAGCGTGTATAGCATGCTCCCTCAAGTGCACCCTCGACTGCCAACATCAGCGCCTCGTGGCTATCGCCACCGACACGCAAAAAGGGATGCCTGCGTGCCTGGCTTATATAGCCGCTAATTGCGCAGGCGTACAAACTCTATATAGATATCCAAGCATGAATCCACCCTTTGTTCGAATCAGGCGTATGAATAACACCGCGACATTCCCATACCTGGCACCTGATGGCTTCTTTCCGTAGCAAGCCAAGGGTGAGATGACCGTTCCGAATGCTGGCAAGTGACGGCGGTTCGAGCGGCACCAATAGATTTGCCAGGGAGGCATCAGCCTTGCCCTGAGTACGCCACCTTTGTAGCAGTCGTAACCTTGATAATCAAAGGAAACGACCGTTCGACTCATCAACATGGCACGCGGGTGCGGTGGCAACTCCCCTGCAGTCACACATCTGCCAGGAGATGCGTGTGCAATAAGAGGGCACACGCAACGTCACCTGGCACGCGCGCTAAGACGCTTCGCATGGATCAAAGAAAGCAGTACAACTCGGAAAAGGGAGGAACGTTATACACGTTGAGTATTTTGATGACGCGATCTGATTGGGCGGCATACTCGGACTGTGAATCTGCGCTCGGCGAACTCTCCAGGCCAGTGATTTGGTGCGCCGAATCCCCATTTGTGCTTGTCGTCATACAGATACAGATTTTTTGGCTACCCGGAAGAATCCCGCTGCCTATCGGGCAAAAAATAGTAATTCCCTTCAATGAGATTTGAAAGGCTTAGACTAGGGTTTCGCGTGGCCCTCAAGCTCGGATCAGAAAAAGGTTGAATTGGGTTTTACATATATGAGTGTCCTTGGGTCCTGTCAAATCGCCAAGTCAACAGCCCCGAAGAATGTCCAAGGAGGTAATTGGCCAGCTACAGGCCCGCTTCTTGGGGTTCCACGTCAAGGGCGCGTGCCGAAGAGGATAATTCTGTGGCGACCCGGGTGAAGCGGCAGCCCCTGCCCCAGAATAACCTAGTGGCGGGCAACGCCCGGAAACCCCGTTCAATTTTGATACGTCGTTTCACGGCACATGAAATGGAAACGGTAGTCAGTCGTGGATGTACGGAAACGTACTCGGAAGAGCTTGGCGGCAAATTGGGGGGCTGGACTCGATACTGCCATTAGTAGACCCGGATTGGATTGCTGTACGGACTGTACTAAAGCTATGGAAATGACCACCACGCTGCCTTTTCCCTGACCGAACCGTAATCATACAGCTCTCCCAACAGTTACAGCACGCACAAAGTTCCGGCCAGAGATGCGGTAATGATGCAAAGGCCAACAATAAGTATGTACATGACGCCGCACAGCGAGCCGATACGGCTAGCATCATCACGAAGAAGCAACTCAACATTTGTTTCAATCATATTCCACATGCGGGGGGCCGTCGATGAGCGGGCGTGATGGCTCCGATTGGGAGGAACCCAAAACAGCCCTGCATGTGGTCCGCGGAGACTGAACGCATTGATTTCTCACTGACCTTCTAAACCCCCACATCGCCCGGCGAATGGGTGGCACTAGCACAGACTGTTTCGCGAAGACAAGGAGGAGAACATGAGACATCATCACATTGATACAGGCTGTGTATTAGAAAACGATCTGGAACTCAGTAGTGGTACCATACCGTGCGCAGCATTCGAAGGGGAGCCAACGTGCGTGGTCCAATGGCGTGGGAGCAGCCACCCAGCTTGGTTGTCCGCCAGCCACGGTGACCTGGGCCCGCAACAACCCAACCCTCCTCAACATCACTCGCAACGACGTCCAGCACATCTCGCCCGGCGACCCAGGTTACCCGCGTCTTACCGTCGTCTCACGTTCGTCTTGTTGACTTTCTTTTCCTTTCGCTCGCTTTGTTCCACTTGTGCGCACCATAGAAACGCATACACACACCCAGCGTTAATATCCTGAGTTTTGTGCTGCTCGTCCGATCCATGGGCATTTCGTTCGGATCTTTCGATGGCGTGTGCGGCGCCGCCGCCCTCGTTATTTGCCCTCTCCTGGGCACCTCCGGCCAAGGCATTGAACCCACCTGCTACGCCCGCAACGTGCAGATTGGATCAACCGTCATTTTCCAGCCTTGTGAGTTCAGCGTGTTCTCAACCCTCGTTTGACCGCCTGAACTGGTGCCCCTCGCCAGCAACATGCTTTATCCACATCGTTGCCATCTTCATGACCGCAATCATGATCTACCACATCCGGTCCAAGTATACCGCAGTTGGTCGAAAGGAGATCGTCACGTTCTTTTGGATGTACATGCTCATAGAACTCCTTGCCATATTCCTCGACTCTGGCATTATACCAACCGCAAACGTCAGCTACCCTGTAAGTACAACATACCCCCATCGGATAAGGACAAAGAAAAACAAATTTATCTGCACTGCCAGTGGTTTGCCGCCTTCTATACAGGGTTAGTTGCGGCAACATATTGCTGTCTTTTGGTTAATGGTTTCGTTGGTTTTCAATTTGCGGAGGATGGCACTCCTGTCTCGTTATGGGTACGTCCTCATGGGCGCGATTATTTATCATATACCTTCCTTCTCACGACAGGCCGCAGCTTCTCCGATTATCATGCCTTGCTGTCTTTGGCGTTTCATTTTTCGTCGCCATTGCCACTTTCAAGTCGTTCGCCTCCTTCTCTCCAACGAAACCTTTGGCGCTATTCGTGGTATACCTCATTTGGCCTATCCTCTGCGTCGCAATCTACACGCTATCTCAGCTCATTCTCGTCTTTCGGACCTTGGATGATCGATGGCCACTTGGTGACATCTGCTTCGGTATCGGCTTTTACACTATCGCGCAGGTTATTCTCTTTGCCTTCAGTGTCACGATATGTGGCGCTATCAAGCACTATCTCGACGGTCTATTTTTCTTCACGTTGTGCGTGCTTCTGAGCGTAATGATGGTGTACAAATATTGGGACAGCATTACCGTATGCCGGTTTTACCCTATCTCCCTGTCTCAAGATGCTCACCAGGGTTACCCACAGCGCGAGGACCTCGAATTTTCGGTCGGATCCAAGGCTGCCGTTTGGGAAGTAAAAGATCCGCTTCTCACTGCTTCCGCCGGTGACTTTGATGAAGACACAACAAGCAATTACCATGGTGGCGGCACGGCGGCAAGCTTGGTGGGCGGCGTCAGCGGAACCCAGTATTACGGTAGCAAGGGCGGCGGCTATCCACAGGGTGGTTACGCGCAACGGGGGTACCCACCCACTCCCGAGAGATATTAGGTGCAGGGCACGGACTATTTTTGAACTCGATTTGGGATGGTAGTGCAAAAAGGACTTTGGTGGTGCTATTACGATATTTTCTCATCTCATGGACGTTGACCTGAGTTATTCCCTTGCATTGTCGGGTTACATATGAGATATTTAGATATACGAGCGCTCGTATCGACGATGGTAACCATGTCACTAGCCAGAGTGTTGACTTGTGTTGTGCCCCGACTTGGTACTGACATACACCATGTCTTCCATAGGACCACAAATTCCAGAGCATCTTCTCCCTATCGTCTCTGCCAATGACAGCGCAGAGTCGGACGGGGATGACTACACACCCGCGCTTCCCCCCGAACTCACGGCTGCCCGTAAAACCGCTGGCCCGTCGTCGTCAGGGCCAACGGCGTCCCCTCGGAGAGTGATCGGCCCCGCGCTCCCAACCGACGCCGCTTTCTCAGACGCTGACTCGGATGACGACGTCGGCCCGCAACCGCTGCCCGCAGACGTCAAGACGCGCGAAGTCTCGGGCGTCGAAGAGTTTTTGGAGCGCGAGGCCCGTCGACGGAAGAACGTCGAGGACGCGAAACAGCCCAAGAAACTCGTCCGCGAAGAGTGGATGCTCGTCCCCCCGAAAGCAGGGGATCTCCTCGGCTGTCCGTCTTCTTCTCCCCCATCTACATGTGCAGACGTGCTGACGAGCCCCGCGCAGCGCTCGACCCGACGAAGCTGCGGCCGAGGCAATTCGGGCGTGGTGGTACGGCGTCCGCGAGGGACGCGGACTCGTCCCTGTGGACGGAGACCCCGGCCGAACGGCAACAACGCCTCGCGGACGAGGTCTCGGGTCGCAAACGACGTGCGGCGAACGCGGAACCGGCAGAGGACGCGGAAGATGCGCGGAAACGGCGGCGAAGAGACGCGGAACTACGCAAGGGCGTGGACGAGCACACGGTACGTCTGCACGGTCGACTGCGTGCATCACTCGTGTCCGCTCATGTCGCCTCGTGTGTGTGTGTGTGACGTAGCGCAAGGTGCGGGGACCTGCGTTGGTGGACGCGCACGCGGAGCGCGAGGCAGAGCGGAAGAAGGACGCGGACGAGCCACCACCTGGTATCTGGGATCACTCGCGGGACATGTCTCTCGGCGGACGTCTTATGGATGACACACAGCGGCAGAAGCTACTGCACGATGCCAAGAGCCTCGGAGATCGCTTTGGAGCAGGGAAAAGCGGCGGCTTTCTGTAACGACGAACAGAAAAAAGAAAAAGAAAGAACAATTGACCACCCACTGATCTCTCAAACCATCGCACTCCTGTCATGTCGTATCGCGCCGTCGTCGCCCGGCCAGATTCATTCCACTCGTATAAAAATAATCTCGTCTGCAACGCAGTCATGCGGTACTTGTGGCGACGCTATGCGACTACTGCAACCTATCAAAAGCCCGCGTGTCCCGGCGTTACAGACATTTATGTCAGCCGGGGGTTCACGGCGGGACTGCACAAGAAGTGGCCTGTTTTTTTTTGTTCATGACCGTGTCAAGTGTCATCTCATATCTTTTCGCTGCACTCGGCCTTTGTCGGTCCGTCGCATTTCCCTATGAAGATTTGGGTTATCTCAGACGCCAGTCCGACGTGGCGACGGAACAAACACGTGTTAAAGCCCTGCCGTTGATAGTGAGAAAAAGGGAAAAGGTAGAGATCAACGAGAACTGCTGCGCTGTCGTCAGGGGCGAAAACGAAAACATGGAGCTTAATTATTAATTGTTTTTTTGCATTCTCGGGAGAAGTCGTATGCGTCGGCAACACGACAAGCTCAAGGAACCGGAAGTGCGAGAGGGTAACACGACCCAACGCGATATAGAACGATATCTCAAAACAAACGACGGTTAGGTGTTTGTCTGGAGACTTGGGAAGCGTTGTCAACCTTGACAGTACTGACTAGTACGAGGAGGGCCGTGTCTTTGTCTGCACGGACTATTCGAGACTCCGACGGAGGTACGAGTTTGTGATGACGTGGTGATAACGTTTTTCTTTTATTGAAAAAAAAAAAAAACTCGTTAGTCGAACGCGATATCGCCTTTTTGCAAGGACCGAGGCAAGGCATTGACAGGCGCCGACCGGGACACCGACAAAACAAAACCTACGTGAGGCGTGGCTAGAGGTGTCTTGCTCGATATGATGGCAGCCGGACGGTGGCGTCATGGCTGGTTGGCGTTTTGCCAAGTAGGTGCACGCCAGGCCGCGGTGTCGTCTCCAACCCCAGTTTTTTTTTTGGGTACCTAGATATGCTTCAAGCTTTCACCGCCGGCCGGGGTGGGTTGGCCGCGATGCGTGTCTACCAGTACAGGGCACGTGGCCACCTGCAGATGATAGGGTCTGGTGTGGCGTATCTCGTTCCAGGTTGACGAGGCCACATATGATTGCTTCGAGACTTGGTCGTTTGAGTGCAGTTCGTTGGCACCTCGTCCAAATCACAAGGTCAGTGTCAGTGCATGGCAAGGCGGTCAGTTGGGCCGCCATCCGTCTAAACTTGAAACAAGGTGGGCACTCACATGCACATGACGTCAAACTACTTCGGACGTGACAAAATCTAACATAAAACAAAATAAGAGTAAAATAAAGATAAGAAAAGACACCTCCAGCGTAAATCATGCTATACGGCTGTCAATGATGGATAGCAGACATTACTAGGACACATATCAAAGTCAGCATAACCCCAGTATTACTTGTGTGGCAGATTATGGACGACACTCCACGCCATCTCAAAATTTCAACGCAGACGAATTGGTAAAACATCACAACAAAAATAAATGATTAGGTAGAATAGTCTACGACTTCAGGGGCACTGTTGAATGACAAGTAGCGAAAGGGAGATGGCAGACACTAACGTGAGCGTAGACACAAGGGTAGACACCAAAATCCACCTCAAGGCAACGGCTCTCGACTGCTCGAGAGCTTGTTCAAATGGATGTAGACATCCGTGCCAAACCCGTCCATGGAGATGAGGCGTAGATCGCCGCCAAAATATCTAGCATACTAGACACGCCCAGAAAGAAGCCGTGACGTTAGCAAGCGGTAGGAGCCCGACGACGGGAATAGAGAACAAACCAATCGAGAGAGCGGGAGACCATACCCAAAACCTGCCATCGGCGCTTGAAAGTCGCTGGCATGGAAGTCTTGATCGATGCTCTGGCCCGCCATGGTCGTGTACATGTAAGTCCAGATGAGCGGGATGGCGCTCCTCGGAATGCCGCCGCCCTCGTCAGAGATCTTGATCGTGATGTCTTCCCGCCCTTCGACGACAATGATTTTGATGTGTGGATATCCACCGCCCTTTCCATTAGAGGATTCCTTGGTAACGCGCTCCTCGTAATCAGCACCGAATCTCTCCACCACAGCTCTCAACGAGTTCTTGAGCAGCTCGAATACGATATGGGAAAGATGTCCGGGCACATATGGAAATGTTAAATCGGCGGGACAAATGAGCTGGACGGGCGGTCCGCGGAACATTGCGTAGTGTTCCTCACAGACGAATCGGGCATTCTCGATAGCTTCTTGGAGGATGTCGTGCACATTCTGTTACGTCACGTAGCGCAAAGGGAAGTAGAAGATACGAATGAGGCAAAGGGCCGAGACGACGAAAGTAAGAACGCACTGCATGCGTGCAAATAATGCCTACATAGTCCTTGTGCGGCTGTTGGGTGTTCAGTGCTACATCTTGAGGCAAATCATCAACATTCCCGAATTCTGTGAGAAAGAACCGCTCACGTTGTCCAATCAAGAATCGTATGCCGATTCGCGACATATAGAACCTATCCAACCATGCCTGTACATCATCTCCGCCATGCCCATACCCAGACAGACCAAGCCCCATGCCGGGTTTAATTCCCTTTGTCCTTTGCCATTCCAAGACGCCCTGTGCGACGGTGGTCACCGTTGGATCGTGTCTACGTTTGATGGCTTCCAGAGTCTTGGTGAATCTGGCATTGTAATCGTGGACTTCGGGTGGATAAATCTGAGAGGGCGCTTGTGTGTAGTAACTGCCAGTACGATGTATACGGTAAACAAGAAAGGCGTACGGAGAGTGTAAACTGACCTTCGTTCTACGGGAACACGTAACTTGTTGACGTTGCTATTTCGGAATTCAACCACACCGTTTGCATTGTCATCGTATGAACTACAAGCCTCTTCAGAATAAGCCGTACCGCTGGCAGCGCCATGGCCATCGAGGTAGGACGTGGCGAGGGACGGATTTGGTACACTCTCAGGAAGGTGGAGCTTTTTATCTTTTTTGTCGGAACGGGGAAATAATGATTGACGTTCAGCGGGGGACAAAGATAGAGGAGGAAAAGATATCAATTCCTAAAAGGCAAGATACTGTTAGCGGCAAGCTCGTCCGCACAACAATCAGTCGGGTTTCGACAAAGTTCAAACGGGACACGTCGACGGCCTACCTCGAAACTCTGCGCATACCAGTTTTTCACTCTTTGGATAGAATGCATCTCACTCAGATTATGTGGGAGCTCGTCGAGCTCCTTAACGCGGTGAGCGAGGCGAACTGGGAGTTCCTCTATCATGGTCACGTGACAAATGCCGGTGGACAGCGTTAGTGCGAGTCGGTGCGGAGGAAATCTCATGGCTAACCCACCGGCCAGAAATTGGCTGGCCCTGAAAAGGGTGCCTTGACTAGGTTGCTGCCCAAAGCGGACCATCTGTTGGAGAGAGACTGATATGGGATGTTCTGTGAGCAAGAAGGACGGAGCTAGACCATGGAAAGCGAAAAGGGGTCTAGTAGATCGATGTGTTCCAAACCTCTCCGATCCAAGGGAGAATGGCGGGTCGGAAAGACTGCTGGAAGACTCGATGACCCCAGGTCCGCAGAACACAAGCGCGAAACCGGGTGCCCTGCATAGAACGATACAAAGGAAGCTACAAACAGAGCGACTGACCTCCGGTCTGCGGGAATGAAGCGAAATGATGTATCTTGTCCCATAGTGCAGGCGAGATGCGGAATGCGGCGCTCATGGCGAGAAGGAATATCGCACATGCGTCGGGTTGGCAAGAGAGTTGTAATACATAATATCACATGATTACCCGCCATGCACGTCATGATCGAACCCATCCTTGCTGGTCCAGCGCGCGCCGCGCTCCTCTCCCTCCAACCGGACGACCTCTCCTTCTTACAGAGTCTGCCCAAGGCGGAATTGCACGCTCATTTGCACGGTTCCATACCCCTCCAGACGCTCCAGCGTCTCGCAACCAACTTTAGTCCATCCCCAGACATCGAGGCTGGCGTCGCCGTGATCATCGACCGACTTCGCACCGGCGTCACTCTGTCCGAGATCTCAGACTTTTTCACCCTCTTTCCTGCCATCTACGCCCTTATCGCTACCCCACCCGCGCTCGCCGAAGCCACCCGAGACGTTTTGGCATCCTTCCTGCTCGAACAACCCCCACCTGTCGGTTTCTCTTACCAACCTGCAGCAGAATGCAGCTACATCGAGCTGCGCTCGACCCCGCGAAAGACGCCACACATGACCAGGGAACAGTATCTCCTCACCGTACTCCAGGAAATTCGTGCCTTTTCGGGCCAAGCCGCGCTCGTCGTATCCGTCGATCGCCGAATGTCCGAATCGGACGTCGAGGAGTGTGTCGACCTCGCCATCAAATTACACAAGCAGGGAGAGCCCGTCGTTGGCCTCGATCTGTGTGGCGATCCGCTCCAGGGCAACGTTGCGATATTCGAGAAACATTTTGAGCGTGCGCAAGCGGCTGGCTTGGCCTTGACCGTCCACATCGCAGAGACGAAGCCGGCCGCGCACACGATCGAATCATTCATCCTCCTCTCTTGGCATCCAGACAGACTTGGTCATGCAACCTTTCTGGAAGATCCCCAGCGAGAAATATTTTTGGCCGACGTACCACCGCCTCACGTTGACGTCCCTCAGATACCTCCTCCGAACGGCCAGGTACCTGAGGCAATACCCCATCATCATAGGATTTTCTATGCGTTGTGGAGGAAGCACGTACTTTTACTTTCCAGCAAGTACCAGCAGGCAGGCTTTGACATGCATTCCCAAAATGACACCGAGCTGCATGCGGCACAGGAGGTTGAGAAAGAGATACAAGCACTCAGGGGATTGTCAGGTGGTCAATACAAACCATGCATCGAGATATGCCTCACGTCAAACTTGCTGTGAGTCGTACAAATTTACTTTGTGACGACAGGATCAGACGCGGCTCTCACAGGAGCAAGACCGTGCCGAACTTGGAAGCACATCACATAAGGCACTACCTCGTGAACAACCACCCGGTTGTGATATGTGTACGTGTACTGCCCTGTGACCCTCACCGAGGCTGAGGATGTTTATAGACGGACGATACCCTTCCGTTCAGGACGACTCTGCTCGCAGAGTATGCGCTTCTCTTGGCCAAGCCGCCTCATGGATTAGGCCTTAGCCGTCTTGAAGTTGAGAAAATCGCCGAGATGGGCATGAATGCACGATTCATGAATGGAATTCAGGCATAGCCAACCTGGGGCCGCTTACTGAGCATCTATAACGATACCACCTTTCCCCGTGTAGAAGATCATGTACGATGTCGGTTGAAAATTGAACCCATAGTGATGTGCCACCTACTTGTTGAAATTTGACAGTCGTACATGAGAAACTACACCATACAAACCATCAGGTCATCGTCCACATAGGTGAAGCATGCGTGAAACCATTTTACGTAGACTGTGTTCGTCCGATTCGTGAAGTAAACCTTAAATACCACGTCCGCCCGTCACTTCAAGGGTGTGGCCGCTCACGTACGATGCCAGCGGTGATGCAAGGCTAAATTCGATTGCCTCAGATCACGTCCACACGCATTAAATTTCGGGACACTCACAAGAGCATCCCCGCAGCAGCTTCGTCAGGCGAACCCCCTCTGCGGAGTGGGATATCCTCGTATCCATTCACGCTTTGCGCTCTCGGCGCGCCCGGAATACCAAGCGCGACCTTTTTGCCCTCGATTTCGATCGTCGCTCCATCTTCTTTGGACGCTGTCAACCTAGCCCGGCCAAGTCAGTGTTGTCCACCCTCATGCGGTGCATCACAAAGACCGAACCTCGTGTGGACGAGGCCGTACGCAACGGTGTTGGCGCGTACACCAAATGGGCCCCACTCTTTTGCGATCGTCTTGGTGAGCCCAACCACGGCAGCCTTGGCAGCGGCGTAGTTCGCCTGGCCGACGTTGCCGTGAAGACCGGTGGTGGAGGACACGTTGATGATGGAGCGATTGGCCGGGGTGCCGCTCTGCAAGCCAGGGTCAGTAGAGCGTCACGCCGACGGCGTGTCAGTCGAACTAACCTTGATCCGGAAATACGGGGCTGCGGCTCTCACAAGACGGAACGGGGCACGTACGTGAATCTTCATGATGACGTCGTAAGCGTCGTCCGGCATGGTGTGGAGCATCTTGTCGTATGTAAAGCCGGCTGAAGGAGAGATGATCGTCATGAGCACTTCCCATCCTGCATGCGATTCGATGCAAGTCGTCGTACCGTTATTGACGATGTGATTTATTTGGCCAAAGGCCCTAGGAGAAAGGGCGTGCATAAAAACATCCGGACGTGCGTTCGTTGGAAGGCCCATCACTTACTTGACGGTGGCCTCCACGATCCTCTGGGGGAAGTCGTCTGCACCAACGTCCCCTGCGACGTCGATGGCCTCTCCGCCCGCCGCCCTGATCTCCTCCGCGACCGCGCCAGCCTTCTTCGCATCGATGCTAAGCAAAAAAAGATTAGCCACGACAGTGCGATGCGGTCCGCAAGCCGGGAGCTCACTCGCTCACGACGACCTTGGCGCCTTCCTTGGCGAAGAGCAATGCCGCACTCTTCCCTATGCCCTATTTGGACGGAAAAAAAGAAGTTAGGCTTTGGTCTTAGTCTGGGATAGACCGACGGACCTGTCCGGCACCTAGAACGCAAACGTCGTGTCGGCGTGAGTTGCCGGTGGGGAACTGCGAAAGGGCGAACGCACCGGTGATGATGGCAACTTCGCCAGCCAAGAGGCCACGGCCGTGAGCGTTGCTGATATGCCCCGAAACTTGTGCGAGACGACTGGCCATCGGTGATTATTGGCTAGTATGCACTGCTGGTTGGTGGGAGCGGTTCGGGGTATTTGTAATCTGGGCGTTTCAGATTTATTCAATCTCGGTACTCTCTCTCCTCCGAGTCCGACTTGGGGGGGTTGCTTATGTTTTCTGACCGATCGGTAAATCACCGCATGGCTCACAGGTTCTCCATATATCGCCTGGTGAAACGAGAGCCCACATCTACAGGGACTCGGACGTACAAACTGCACCGTCAATTTCGAGCCCTTGATGTAACAAGGTATCTATGTGCGATGCGAAGGAAGAAGTGCCAATATACTAATGAGGATGGATCGTGCGGTCGGCAACGTGTTGGTGCGAGCAAGCAACGGCGGGCGCCCGTCCACGTCAAGATCTGCGGTCGTCGATCGCGTCCGAAGCCGATGAGCACGACGAGGTGAAGGTTGGTTCTTGCAGCCGGCTCTCGTGCGCCTGCCTTCGTGTGCGGTAGCTTCTTCCCGGAAAACATGCGCCTAAACGGACGGCACTCGTGTGCACCCAATATTTCGACCATCTCGATGGCTTCGAAACCGGTGGAACGTCTCTTTTTTAATTCAAGCTGTATCTCAACAAATCTCTTCTCGCGAGTTGCCATTGTGCGCGTTAGCCACGAAGGCGGAGGCCGGAGGAATGGAAGGTTGGGGTATGACAAGTTTTGTCGGCGTTTTCGCCATCATACCTGTGCGCACAGCTCGTTTTTCTGTTCAGACTATGTAGTACTTCTGCATGGTCTGTGATTGCAACGGATAGAGGCCATCTCCGTCGATCAAGCCCAAAGTTCCGGACCTATGAGGCGTTTTTTTTTTCAAGTCCTTATTTATTGGGATGTGCTTGCTCGACGAAACGACTCTTCGATGAGTGCGTCCAATATCTCAACCAGACGCTCGTTTTCAGCATCTAGGCGCGCTTCAAGCCAAAGGGACGTGTTGCGTTCACGCCCTGCCGTGCATGAGGACACGACGCCACCGATGGCTCTTCGACATGCTGATATGAATCCGCTTGGTATTCGTCTATAGAGAACGACGCTTCGTACCGACGTCGCTCGCACCTATACACGATTTATGTACGTCTCCGTAGCATCAAGCAAGATAATATTATTCAGAGCGTCCTTTCGATGCGCTCTACCCCAGGTATCAACCTCGCCTGCTAACCACAACGCCCTCACCGTCGTCGTCGCCATCGTCGTCCCCCGCCACCGCCCGCCCAGTCAGATCCGACCCTTCGACCGCGTTCTGCTTGTCGCCCAGATGCCAATCCCGCATGGAGAGCGCACACAACACGGGCAAGACGCTCAACCCGACCGCGCACAAAACTATGACCTGCATCGTATCGTCGTACGCTGCACACACGGTCGGTCATACGCGCACGCACATACACACACGCACGTCTGGCCACGCACCTTGAATCGTGCCATCGCGCACGGGGTTGCCCACCGGCCACAGCGCGACGAGCATGATGTCGCCGTACGGACCGGCGCGTTCGACGTCCGTCAGCCACGGGAGGTATTTCGCCAGGTTTCCTGGCATGAGGTTCGTCCAGATCGCGCCCGCTGTGCCATCAGTGTCGATATCAGCTAAGGGGCACGCTTCGACTGGCGAAACACGTGCGTACCGCATGCCTTGCCCACGGCACCGCCGATCTCCGTGATGAGCAGGACGACGGCGGTCGTGATGGCCACGTCGGCGTGGGGTACCGAGGCTTGCGCCCCGACCTGCGACGCGATGGCTGCTAGCCCACCGCCGAAACCTTGAAGGATCTGGGTGAAGACGAGCTCGACGTCAGATCCGTTGGCACCTCGGGAATGGATCATCATGGCAACGCCGCTGCGCGCGGATATGAGTGCGGTGCAACATAGAAGCGCGGTGGTAAGACGTACGCGAGGCGGACGATGAGGCCAAACACCAAGAGGTACTAGAGGTGTGTAAAACTTGAGCATGACATCGGAGGAGCAAAAATCGATGCACTTTGAATCGATGCATGAATCTCATGCTAACACCCGCCAAAATGCCAGAGAATGTGAGAGCTAGGGTGTGTGTTCCCATAAAGTACATAGTATTGATGCGCGACCTTGGGATAGAATTTAGTTTTTGGAAACTCGAGCTCGAAGCGGAAAAAAAACTTGCCATGTTTTCACCATCAGCACGAAAGAATACAGGTATGTAAACGTGAGATTAAATGATACCTGGACTGGATTGTGAGGACGAGCGGCGGGCACCAAAAGAAACCTACGGAATCAAAGAAGCCGATCAGCGATGCGAAGATCACGTTCCTGTTCTTTAGGAACCGGGGAGGGATGACGGGTCGAGTCGCAACGCGGAAATCCCAGTATGCAAACGCACACAACACCACGACTCCAACGGCGAGCAGGGAGGGCATCAACACTATGCCGGATTAGCCATGTCACCTGCGCAAGAAGAAAAAAGCCAGAAGTCACCATTTTTCCGCTGATCATTTACCGTCTGGCTCGGGGTGAGCGGGAGGAGGATAAGCGATACTGCGGCGCCAAGGAGCACGAGACCGACAAGGTCGAGTTCAACGGCCGTCCGTCGTAGGCTTTGCAGAAAGGCACCATAGGTGGAGGTCTCGTAGTCGACGCCGTCCCGAGACTCCTCTACAGGAGGGTTACCTTGTTCTAAAAGTCCAAGCTTCTTCGTCTTGCGCTCTGCCCACAAAAGAGTGATGATCAACGGGGAGAGCGATACCGGAAGCAGTATGGCAAACATGCCATCTAACGGAAGTGAGCGTTCGCGGTCCACGGTAGCGAACAGACTTACAGCCCCATCTCCACCTG
>JBBPUI010000749.1:0-15953 GCA_038094615.1 Heimioporus aff. retisporus | reverse complement strand
GCATGCCATTCATGCTTGCAATGCCGGGATGTCATGTGGACATCGGTCACAATGGGTTAATTTGCGCTCAATTTAAATCTAGTTATTCGTACCAGCTTGGAAGGTTATCTTGCACGTGCGTCTTGCAGAAGACCCGAGGACCCTAAATGAGCGCTTCTGCGCGTGGTGCTACCGAATACCAGAGAACCGGAAATGGCGGCATGGTAGCTGCAGACAGTAAGATTGGAGCAAGTACATGGGCCATGGACAAGAAGTGCTTGATGTGAACTTTCTCGGAATGTGCCCTACTCAATATGAGGCACTTACCGCAGGGGGACACCTAATCGGGAAGGGATTTTCATCAGCGGTGATGAGGAACGAGGCTTGAGGTGCCCGAGCGACTTTGTCTATCTATGGATTTCGTCAAACGCAAGCTGGATGGCATCCGAGACGGCTCCGCGATCTATCCTGTGGTTGAAACGATAACAAACTTGGTACTCACTGTTACGCACATCTCAAACATGTCTTGGGGAAGCTAGATGTTTCAGAAATTATGTCCATGGAGCCGTGATGTCAAAACATACGAACTCGCCAAGATCGGATCACCGGCGCACGTCACAGCCAGAAGGAATCAGATCGTCTCTGCATGTTCAGCGCCATGATGAGTTATTCCTGTTTCCTCCACTGGTGTAGAGTCGACCGGATGCCATATCAATCCACCTTTCACTGATCAAGCCGCCTCAAAAAATCTGCGAACTGTGATGTATACAAAGGGGCTAACAGAAGAACCATGTGTTGGGCGATAGTAAGGGCGGTGCGAGGAAAGCAGGAGAACCCAGAAAGGTATAATCTAACCTGCACGTGCCACATCACGTGCATTCCACTTTCCCTGATACAGAAACAACTTTCCACTTCTTGATTCTTGAAGTCTTCGTAGCCATGGGCTCGGGCTGGTCGCATGAAAATTTGCGTTGACGCATACAGAGACGACGATGCATAGTATTAAAATGCCTTGGATATACATTAAGGTACGCATGATGATGTACAACAATGGCAACACATATTCTTACACGCTACAGCGACATCATGATGGGCTTCTGGCTCTACACGTTCTTATGGAAACCTTTCTTTCTCCGTCAGTGGTCTCCGCCACCACGCCGGATCGCCCGAAAGGAGTTATCTGCGGACGCCTGGCCCGTTACCACGAGATAAAAACTTTGTTGGTCGTCGTCTCCGAGTGGGATACTCCTGTCCAACTCGAAATCGTGCCACACGTACACGAAACGTGATGCGGCCACAATCGCCAGCGATATCCCCAGGGCGCAGTTATACCAGAGAATTGCGAGCAGGGAGGCCAAGAATATCATGACGTGTTGTTGTCCACATTCTGCCCAGTGTGCGAAGCGTCGGATGCCCTTCGGAGATACGATGTATTGTGGGCCGAACGCGACGAGTTCGACGTAGCTCGGGAACAAGAGCAAGGCACCGCCGACGGTCGCGCACCACGGTACAAAAAGTAAGAGGCGGACAAAGAAGACCAAGAACGAGTGGAATGTCAGGACACTTCGCTCGCTTTGTGAGACTCGTGGGACCGGTGGAACTGGTGGTGCCAGAGTCGGAGCCAGGCGCCGGTGAGCACTACCATGTCTCGGGCTCGAGAAGTTGGGCATGCTGGATTGCTTTCTAAAACCGTCCTTGTTGAAACTAGATGTAGGGCCGGAAACCGTCCCGAACTTCCGCGTGATTGTCTCCGGGTGGTATCGACGCTTGTCAACCACCAGTAAGCTATACAGCATATTGGGAATCATACAGCAGACTTACTGACTGTGCGCTGACGTCCGAGAAGGAGAACCGACGGTTTGGCAGGCTATAGAAAGTCTGTCCTCGGGCTCAATGTCAATGATTCAACCCCCTCGGATGGAACCACACACCTCCTCCGGGTGAGGCTTAACCGCCATGCGCTTCCCAAAACGTTCCCTTAACGGGCTCAAGGTCGCAATCGGGGCACTGTCATCCGGTTTCTGATAATTTTCCACGCGAAACGTCAGCAAGTTTACTCTTTCCCCCGAGATTGCGCAGATGGACAAACAGGGATGTACCCACCTTTTTCTTGAATACGGTCAGCACATGGGCAGCCTTTTTGACCTTTTTGACTGCAGACGAAAGGTTGTGGTGCTTTCCGGCGACGGCGGGCTTCTCCCCGGGGTCGGCTCTTGATTTGCTAGCGAGGAGGTTCTGAATCGTCGGGCCAAGGTGGAATGTTTGTCCATCGTCCTCGGGTGTCGTCGTTCCAGACGACGATGTGTATCCTGCCGAGTCAACGTCTGTGTCAAATGATGAAACCGTGCTCTTGGAGCGATTTTGCCGCTCCTGCGAACTCGGTGTTAGCAAACGCTGGAAATACATCTGAAGTACATAGGGGGTAAAGTCTTACCAATTTGCATAGAGGTGAAAGGCTAGTGCTCTTCTTCATCATGTGAGATGAGGTAGGAGGTGGAGAGAGCGTTTAGGAAGAAGCTGCGTCGCTCATAAGTATGGCTCGATTCTAAAGGCATGCAGTGCGCGTCGGGATCAAAATCTGGTGTGAGCCTCACTTCAGGTACCGTAAGTGTGTCATACGTGATGACATACTCGATCCAATCGGGCCGATTGCATTCTCGAGGGTGAAAAGCTACTGGATCCATATACATTGTTCAAGACTCATACAATGTATCATATTGATAGCCACCGCCGGTAGAGCGCTTCCGCCAACGGAATTGCCCCGGTCGTAACATAAATTAATGAAAGGTTATAAGCTGCTTCCCGACCCACGGAACCGTCCTGTATACCGTGTTTAGACTACAGCAGTGGTATTGAGCAGCATTGACTTACATCGCCCCCCCTGTCCTCAACGAGCTTCAATGCCTTTTCGTAGTGGGTGACCGCAAGGCTATGTAGCCCTGGCGACGCGCGTCAAGCCGAAGTCTTCGTGGGAAGATAGCGAACACAGCCAATACTCACCCAGCTGTTGGAACGCTCTGCCAAAGTTGAATTCGATTTCGGGAAACACGCGTTCACCAGCATGTCTCCGTGCAGCGCGATACTTTGATAGGAATGCCATACCCTGATAGATTCTCATGTCCACCAGTCCAAGAGGCGCTATAGATAGCATACCTGAGCCACAAGGTGATTCCGGTTGTCGGCTTGTCGCTGCATGGCCCTGCCCAAGGATGAGAGTGCTAGGCACAAGCACACGACCGGATCTTCTTGACAATAGTCATATCCATGTAAGAGATAAACTGATGTCATTGCCGCCGATCAGCGCGCCATCGGGGGGCGTTCGGGATTGCTTACATATCGCGCTCTGGTAACTTTTGGCTGCAAGGCACAATTGCCCGTACAAAGTGACCGGAACGGGGTTGTTCTTCGTCGGCAGCCATGGCGGTCTTTTGTCGTTCGTGGGAGTGGGATCGGCTGCATCCCCGACGTCTTCGGCGTCATCATCGGGCGCATCAACCCCTTTGATCGCACCGTCATCTCCGGCCGATTTCGAGGCGGTTCCCAGGTGGTAGCGTTGACTCGAGTTATTCCATTTCAAGAGCTCTGGAGTCCTCACAGCACCGTCGCTCAACCGGACCTCTCTCAGCATGTGTTTTTGTAGTGTGGAACTGATGAACGAATCGGCGGGCCGTAAGCCGCTAGAGAGCGAGGATAATAATATCCGCATGGGCTCATTGTTGAACTGATGGGTGTTTATCAATTTTCGACATTGCTCGACGACGACGGCATAGTTTTGCACGGCGATCGCACACGCTATTATTAAAGGTGAGGCTGATCACTTCAGTTTCAATGTTTACCGGCGTACGTACTGATGATGGCGAGACGGATAGTGACCTGCTTTTTTTTGCTTCGGTAGCCGTTTGATAGCAGGATATGACGCAATATCTCGTCAGCGAGTTCGTACTCTCCTCGCCTCGTCAATATAAATGCATACTGCACGGGAAGACAACCTCGGCGCAGTCACGGCATGAAGTGACTGCCTTACCTGCATGAAGAGCCGTAACCAATTCTCGAACGAGATGCCGCGGAAGGAGTCAACCTTCTTGGGCTGTTGACTATCATCTTTTGATTTGCGTAGGTGCTTATCCCGTTCTGCAAAGATCAGCTGCGGATAGGCACCAGACAGATGCACATACCGACGAGTTCCAACCTCGACACCATTCTTTCCTCCTCCGCCTCACTCTGGCGCTGCTGTCGTCGCCTGGGAAACATACCCCGAAAATCGCTGTGCTGTCATACAATTAGCCAGACCACGGCACAAGATGTGTTGCCACATACCCGGCTCGTCAAGAATAAATTCCGGGTTTCTCTAAACATTTCTACAAGCTTTTCAGCTTCCAACATCCACTCCCTTGTAATTTCTTCGCTGCATCCATCACCTAGCAAACTTGGCCATAACTCTTCGATTCGTTTGTAACCAAGTAACACATCCCTCTCGCGTTGCTCTTCGAGAGTCTTTAGTTCAGTCAGGGTGAGACGGCCGCTTTTAGTAGCAGCCTTTCCTTTTTGCCGACCGTGGGACTTTTCGTCAAACAGGGAAGCGGGGGGCTGGGAACCTAACGATGTACTGGGGGCTCCGGTGCCGTCAACGTTGGCGGGACGACGCTTCCTCGCATCGATGACTTGAAACTATGCATCACCCTCCTGTAAGCTTTGTTTATGCAAGAATCCGTACCTTGATACACCAACTCGAGAGCTTTTCGGGGTTCATCCATGATTTCATAAAGCTCCGCAAGTTTCATCTTGGCATCGATATTCGAGGGGTCAGCATCAATGACTTCGCGGTTGTCAGCGCTTGGAATCCCTAATGACTGACGACAAACCCACCCTGTTTGTACACGTCAGATGCTTCGCGTATGTCACCTTGCATTCTGCGGCAAGTAGCGACTTGCAAGAGAATATATAGACTACTTGTCTACAATGCATTTCAGGGGAACACTAGTGGACGGCGTGAATCCATGCTTACCGCGGGGTCAGCAGCAAGGGTCTCGTATATCGGACTGGCATCTGAGTACATCTCCAAGTCAAAATAAGCATCTGCAATTTCTCCATACAATGCAGCGTAATCTAACACATCCTGGGACAGAATAACATCGGCATGCGTCTAGGATGACATACGTGTTTTAGTTTCGTTACTACTGTTCAGATAGACGTCACTAACCTTGCCTTCGTCAATATCACCCATCTTGATTCGAGCAACTGCGAGACGGTGACGAGCGTTTATGTCTAGTGGATAATATCCAGGATGGACGTCTCCTAAACGATGAGCGGATTCAATCCCCTCATATCCAGGCATATCATATTCCCGGTCATCCTCGCATACATCCCAGAACTTCTGAGCCGCTCTGCCTTGAAGCCACCGGCATCCTTTGCGAATCGTGTCTATCGCTCGACCATGTTCGTTCAATGTGTTGAAAAGATCCGCAAGGACAAGCAATTCAATCAAGCCAAAAGTTGGCTCTGCACCCTGTCCAGAGATGGCAGGATCAAGTGCATGACCAAGGGGGTTTAAAGTTTGATTGTATTCAAAGGCATCCTGGTAGAGGGAAGCACAGAGTCCGATGTCGGCGAGCTCTATGAGAATTGGACGGAGTTCAGTCAACACCGTAACATCGTGTGGGAAACGTTTGAGAATGGCAAGGAGGGAATGCCGTGCCTAATGAAAGAAATAAGTCCTAATAGGTGATCTCGACGATGACCATACCGTCCTGAGGTCACGCATCTCCCTTGCGAGGCTCGCACGATCCCATAGGGCGTCCACATTGTCAGGGTCGAGGCCATATAGTTTAGTATAACAATATAATGCCTGCTGATGGAATCCCAGGTCCCTGGATAGACTGTAAGGGTTCGGTCTGGTTTCACGGCACCCGTGGTTACCTGGATTGTCGTGCCAAGCGTTCCCATTCTTCCGCATCACGCCTGAGATGGGCAGCCATAATGCGTAACTGAAGAGCCTTTTGTGGTTCCTTTTTATCGTCGTAACATTGCGCAAGGACAGTCCAAGCAGGAATTGCGCGCGGTTCGATACGGATGACCTCTTGTATCACCCGAATAGCTTCAGGGAGGTTGTTGTCGATATAGGCCTGGTTGCCTTCTCCTATCAATGCTCGAACCTGGTGCGAGAGTACAGGTCCAACTCTACGTTCCCTCTGCACAATTATCGATGTTTCGTAAGCGGGTTTAGTGCTCGGAAGGGCTCAAAGGAGATTATTTCACCTTCTTTCTTTTGCTCCTCCCAATACCTGAAGCCTCTCTCAAGTCGTCTAGAAACAGAGCTTCTTGGTCTTCAAGACGGATATCCCACTCGCGCTGCAATACCCCCGTACTGGAAACGTCGTCTGCCGTCCGAATGCTCCGAACGAGGCGCCTACCAACCATTAGCCCCCATGACCGACGATAATGTTAAGTGTACGCACTCAAAATCCGCGTCGACTTCCGCATCCCCAGAGGCGGAAGTTTGAACGTCCAACCCCGATTCATCGCTCGCTGAGAGTTCAAATTCAGATTCTCCACCATCGTCTGTATCGAGAGGGTCCGAACTTGAGCTAATGATGTCCGAATCCCCGTCGTCTGGCAATGGTTGAACCTGTTAATCGTCACCACAGAGTTTACTCACGAATATCGTGCTCGTCTTGTTGCATACTATAGCTGAGCCTAGCAAGGATTAGTTGTACCTTTTTGGTTCTTCGACAGCAACTCGCTTGTCGCGGCTGAGTAGAACGTGGCTATCTTATCACTACTATTTTTGGTCAAATTATGAATAATAAATAAATTATAAAAATATGGTAAATATTAGTGACGAGGTACTTATCAGACACATAAATCGACCCCTTTGGACAGCCCGCCCTTGGAACCTCGTCCATCGTCACCCTGACTGCCAGCGCGACTTTACTCAGTGGCGGCCAATCATTGACCCAACTCCATCACGATGAAGACGTGATGTTAATCATTTGCCCTTGATTTCGTATCGTTTTCTCCCACCACTAGGATCTCCCGTTGTCTCGCGTACTGCGGACTATGTATGTTTGACAAGCTCATGTCAATGGGTGGGTGAATGCAACGTATGATGATCTTTCATGCCGTAATGGGCCATGTAGAAAACCCAGACAATGCACGCCTGAACGACTAATCGTCAAGTCTCTGATACTCCCCAGTCTCATGGAAGGACAAGTACAACAGTGGTCTGCCACGGTCAAAAGTATGTTACCGATTTTCTGCCATCTCCGTTTCTATTCCTGAGGTAAATCGCAAGTTCCATCGACGACTTTGTACAGTGTAGCTATCGTTGCTACGATATTCCGACTACTGTATCGTTGGCGTACGACCAGGCTTTGGTGGGAAGATGCATGGGCTGCCATGGCACTCATCTGTGGCATCGCGTGTCTTGTCAGCGTCTGGATGCAGAATAGCCCGCACAATGGTGAGTCGCCTAGAACTCCATGTTATTCAAATTCAAAAAAAGCCTCCTTCAGACAATGAATCGCCCAATTTGAATGGCAATTGGCTTCTTTCACTGTCTATCACCGCCACTGTCTGGTAAGAATAATGAAGAGACGGACGATTACTACCCCTCATCTTTCATTTATAGGATGGCTCGAATGAGTATTTTGTATTCAATCATCCGAATAGTGAATCCATCGTCGAAGTTGCGACGCATCGCATACTGCGTCGGCATCATGTTCATGGCTATGCAAGCAGGACTCATAGCTCAGAAAATTGACATTTGCATAACTAACTCATGCAAAATGACAAACCCTGTGGCTATCGCTCAACTCGTCAGTGAGTCCATGTCTGACTCGTCTCCCACCCGACCTGGTTTTGATGTTTGTTCGGGGAACCGAAAAAGCCGATGTCATCTCGGACACCATTCTTGTTGCCTTGCCGATATGGTCCCTTCGGGGCGTCAAGCTTCCCAGAGGCTGTCGGGTTCTCATTCTGGCAGCATTTTCCGCCTCTATACTTATCACCGTGGTCACCATCCTCCATTCCATCCTCCTCATACAAGAGCCCACAAGCGTGACGGTCATCATTGGTCACATGAAGGTAAAATCGATGGCCTCGTCTCTTCTCTTCAGAGGGGGAGACACCCCATCATGAAATTTCTCTAATGTCTACCAACCAGGCCGCACTCGCATTATTTGTGTGTAATTCCCTCGTTCTCGTCATCCTTGTCCATCGCCTGTGGCAAAGGCCGGGTGTAGGCACTGAGTATGCTACGACTGGAGCTGGGGTCTGCACCAGTTTAATAGAGCTTACCAGCGTCGTCGATCCTCCGGTATATCCTGTTCTTGATAGGCATGGGGTTCCCTCCAACGAACCTGTCGAGGCTACTGACGGAAGATTGGAGATATGATCGTCACGTGTCTGTGGGATGAGAAAGATTGATGTCGAGCAGCTGTAGATTGCTAGCAAGGGCTTGGGTACTGCACAGCAGGCGTGTCACAAGCTATCGTGTACACATAATAGGCATTCCAATCATAATGTACTAGTAGTAACGATCACTTCTTTTGTGTTTTGACAGCCGGTGGAGTCAAGGCGATTGGAAGTGCTTTATATTTTCCTTCTAACGTTCCCATTCACGAAGGAAAACGAAATAAATTATCTGCGTCAAACATGTCCGCGTGCTAAGCCAGGTCAGAATCATGATCATGTCTCTGCAAATGTAAATTTAACTGACCCAAGGCTGTGAGAAATTTCTGATTCACCCATTCCATACTTTTCAGGTGGCGCCAACTGCCCTTACACTAGATAGAGATGACACCAAGATGATTTTACTCTGTAAAGTAGTGGGTCAACTAGAGACTAGCCTTGACGAACCCTTTTATTTACTTATTTGCATGCATAATCATGCAGAGAAGTAAGTTATGTGTGCGATGCGGTGCGGTCGCGTAGGATAGGTAAATCACAACCCGCTATGAAAGACATAGGCATCATCTGCGTATGTTACCTCTGTCAAAGCATCCTTTAGTACACGGGATATGTGAGTAAAAAAGCGACCGACCTATTAACCATCGCCAGACGATGTAGCCGTTCTTTTTCCTCCAATGCGCGACTCTCTCCCTGCACGACCGCGATCATTTCCCTCGCCAACCGCACCTCAAGGGCTTTCCCGCCCCTCCCCTCACTCGCGGAAATGATTGCTTTGAGTCCCGCCCTCACGCGCTGCTTCTCCGTCAACGGTTGCGGCGTCATCATCACCTTGGTCCCATACTTTGTCGACACGACCCGGACGGCAGGCGCGGCAGCGAGGACCGCCTCCCGGACGATTGGGGTAGGTGGAGCGCGTGTGAGGGTATGTATATGCAGAAGCATCCTCGAGACGATGTGCAACGCGCGTGCGCGGAGGCCGTGTCGCTGGATGACGGAAGCGATGTAGTCTAACAGAGGGTCCTGCGCGGGCGGGATAAACATATCGGAGATGGCGGTACGCGCGGGAACGGTTGAGGCTCCGGTCTGGGTCGAATTTAAGGACTGGATAGGAGTGAGTGGTGTAGGACGCAAGGAACTGGTGGGTTTCGTGGTGGGCTTGGCCTGACCGAGACCGAGCGTCGAGCCCATGAGGGCGTTGAGCATATCGGCAGATTTTGCGAGCGTGAGGTCGTCGTTGGAAGGTTTTGTACTCGCATGTCGTGCTTGTATCCACGCCGTAGCAGTACCGGACAGGCGGAACGACGAGGACGTCACGAATCTGGTCGCGCTCATCATCGTCAAAGTTGAGCACCAGTGCAAATTTTGTTTGTAGTGGCTGTGTTTAGTATTTTGGTCGTTTATTCAAAACTTAACTTCAGTCAATATCACCGGGATGAGACAGGCTAATCCAGTCACAGTTCAAATACAAGCAACTCGGACACATCATATGGTTCATGGTTTGAATCAACCAATGTTGGTCGTGGGTCTGTTGAAGTAAATTTGGGTCAAGACCGAAAATGACCCAGTGACCTTTTCCTATGTTTGGTATGCGATACATTTCTCTCAACGCGAGAAATCATCTCTCGCATGCCCTGGCTACGGGGCCCGTGCGTGTGGGTGGATGAATTTAAGCGTGTTGAGGTATCCTACACGATCTCCCATACCTCTTTACCAAACACTCTACTAGTAGCTCAGGCGCCCATGGGTAGCGAAGTACAACAGGAGTCTACTTGGGTTAAAAGTACGTCCTTGACTTTCCTTCCTTCTATCTGCGTTAAATTAAGTTGAATAGTCGCCTTGCTCGTGGCTCATGTTGTAGCAATGCTTGCTACGATTTTTCGGCTAGCGTATCGTCGGCGTATACAAGATAGATATGCAGCCATAGCTCTCATCAGTGACATGACGTGTCTTGTTACCGTCTTGGTGCAACATGACCCATACGATCGTAGGTTTATGACATCAAAATTACCGAAAAATAAAATGTTTATTTCAGAGTTCACATTACTCGGCATGCATCTCGGCGAGGAACACTTCCTTTCACTGGGTATGACTATCGTCGTCTGGTAAGAACATCGAAAAAGAAGCCCCACGCCGCCTCTCATGTCTCTATTTCCGCAGGTTGGTTCGAGCGAATCTTCTGTCCGCACTCGCCCTCGAAGCGAACCCGATCCCCAAGGTACGGCTCGACATGCGGTACATCGCATTCTTCTGGATCATGTCTACGTCCGTGGAATTGGTAACCTCAATCCAAATGCTCGACATCTGTGCGGAGTACCTCTGCGATTTAACAACGCCTTTGACCCTCCTACACGTCTCCGGTAAGTCCGTCGTCGCCACCTCGACCTGGTCCTCACATCGACTTGCAAACTCGATAAGCAACCGTCGTTTCCCATACCAGCCTCCTCGCTCTGTCGATATTGTTCCTTTGGGATTCCGAGCTTTCCAAGGAGCGGCGCAACGTCGTTCTTGCCGCACTTTTCGCCACTGTTCTTATCACCATGATCACACTCCTTCAGCTTATACTTCTTTTTCAAGACCCTAC
Source organism: Heimioporus aff. retisporus (assembly GCA_038094615.1). Lineage (NCBI taxonomy): Eukaryota > Fungi > Basidiomycota > Agaricomycetes > Boletales > Boletaceae > Heimioporus > Heimioporus aff. retisporus. The sequence goes on along the minus strand of JBBPUI010000749.1, from coordinate 4,984 downwards.
GAGCTTTACACCCATCGTGGACCAATTCAAGGTAGTACTCGTTTTTAGGGGACACCTCACGAACTTTTTCTGATACCCGCATTTTAGGCTGCACTTGCATTGCTTGTGTGTAACTTCCCTGTCTTCGCTTCCATGGCCCACCGCCTTTGTCATAAGTCGAGTGATGACATCGAGTGTTCTGGTGTTGGAGCTCAGAAGGACGTCAAAGAACCCATCCATGTGGACCTCCCAAGCAACCCAGGGTGTGATGTTGATTCCGTTGCGAACGCAAAGTAGCATTAATGGACTTCCGGCTCGACTGATGTCAACATTCAAGCTTGCGTCTTGCAAGTTATAAATACACCATTGCATCCTGTGACACGGAAATCAGTCTGGTTAATGCTATATATGTACAAACTCCCAGAGGGATTTCTAGATCCCACACTGTCCATCTTATTTCCACATCAAACCCCTTCACCAGCCTCCCGGTCTCTAAAATCTTTCTTTATAAGTACATGTTCTGAGAAAAACCATACATGCGGCGTTGGCATCGGCAGTCAAACCCGCTATATGTCTGCAGGTTCCATCTTGACCCATAACCCGCCCTTAACAGTTGACCCATTCAGGTAATAGCGTACGTGCAACAGGACTCATCCATACCTTCGCATACAGAGTCAAGTGGTTCCTGGGATAAAATCGCTCAATCGCCTGTCGTCCCGACCCATGTGCCCACGCCGCCGGGACCCGGAACGCAGGGTCGTGCGACTCGGGGGAGAGCGTGATCGAACAAAATTGTTGCAACAGTCGAATCATCATGAACGACATTTCGTTGTATGCGAACTACAGAGACGAACGACCATGATCACCAGTCGTGTACACGCAGACACGGAGTTAGCGTACCTGCTGGCCCAGACAGATACGTGGACCTGCGTTGAATGGGAGGAATATAAAAGGATTCGGAGTGAGGTACTTGTGGAGGCGTTCATCCAGGAACCGATCAGGGTCGAATGTCAATGCATCAGGACCCCAGAGGTCCGTCCTTCGATGCATCAGCAATACTGAATAGCTGACGCTGGGATATCGTCAATCGTGAGACGAAGGTCGCGCGGAACGTTGAGCACCCACCTCGTCCCACCGGGGATAAAGAACGGCTTTGCATCCGGATTGGACGACTGCCAGGTAGTGTCTTTAACGCTTTCACTAAGGCACACTAGTTAATGGAACTCGATACGGACGAATAATATCACAAACGCACCGAACATTGAATGGCCTACATATATTTATAAATTGGTAAACTATTAGATTCAGAAAGCGGTGCAAACGTACACAGCAGGGAAAAGCCTCAAAGTTTCTATGGAATGTCAGCTGACATTACTGAATTTCTACATACACCCACCATTCAGAACAGCTCGCAGAAATTTCATTTCGCAAATATCATCATAGGATGGGCGGCGAGTCGGGCCAACCTTGGTCAGGATTTCTCCCCTCAAACGACGTAGAATGTCTGGGTGCATGGCCATAAAATAGATGGCAGATGTCAGGGTCGAGGCGGTCTGGAACAGACATCCGAGATGTAGTGATCAAGAAAACGGAAAGATAACATACTGTGTCTCGCCCCGCCAACAGGATGTTCAGTGTCTGATCTCTTAGGACCGTGATGTCTGTGTCATGTCTTCAGCGATGAAATCAATACCACACGGCGTTCAACTCACCTGTTGTCTGTCGGATCAAGTGGTCCAGCAAAGTATCACCTTCAGTATCCTTGTTACCAGAGAACCCTTCAGACGCCTTCCGTTTTGCGATCGCATCCTTCAGGATGGGTTCAAGGAATGCATTTACAACCTTCATTGGTTCCTTCGTAGGATCCCGGAAGAGTTCGAAGAGGGGCCATGTACGTCCGACAACGTTTCGTTTTGCCAGAGTATGTTGGGCTGCGTTGAATGCGGCCGCAAAATCCATGGCTGTGTTAGAGCCTTTGGATGACACCTCGGGGCCGGAAATATTGTAAGGGTAAGGCAATCCGGCAGCCAAGGTGTCTAAACGATGTCCGAACAGGAATTCGGACGCAGAATCGAGTGTGAAACGAGAAATGAGATCCTGCATGCATGTAAATAAGCGTTACGGAGAGCGATGGGCCACCCACCTGGAAATCTATTGCGAAACCGGCAGAGAACCGCTCCTTCATCAGGGCCATTGCAGTCTCTGCGTTGCGATCAAAGATGTCAAAATGACTGATCCGATCGATGTTGAAAAATGGACGGGCCATAGTGCGGTGCAATCTGTAAAGTTTTAGCGTGTCGTACCTCGAATGGACAGTACCGCTCACTTCCACGTATTACCTATCCTGCTCGTCAGCAAAAGGATGCAAAATGGAAAGTTAGCCAGCTTACCATCGGAATTGAATACACCAGTTCCCAGCACTGTATCAGCCGTTTCCTTGAACTTGTCACCTTCGGTATGATTAGAGATCAACGAGGAAGTGCCGAAGGTGCTCCTCACCTTTGACATAGTCGTTGAAATCAGTAACCAAAATAGCCTAAAAATTATGGGTTGGTGAAAGAAGCAATAGATCGAAAGGCTCTACGACTCACCTTGATGTGCTGAGGTTCGGTTGTGATGATGACATCCTCCCAAAAAAATCTCAGGTTGACAACAGGACCATGAAGCTGCATTTGCTGCAAGACAGAAGTGCCTGACCACACTGTCGTCAGTGCCTGTTGTCGCCATATGTGATTTGAAACCACCAATGTAGTTGCTTTCCATCCTACTCATCATGTTCAGCAAGATATCCATATTTCCGGGAAAAGAGCCTCGAATCTGGGGAACCAGTGTTGCACCTAGTGCCGTCGCCCTGCGACGTTGCGAGATGTTGATAGAAACGACATATGCGATCAGGATGATCAGGAACGTAATGGCAACCCAGAAGGCAGTTGAGGCTGAGCCACTGATGGACAGGGAGACCTCCGGCGCCACCGCTCGGAATCTCGGTAACAGTAGAAATAACCCGACAACGAGCAGAATGATGGACGCCATCAAACGTCTCAGATAGCGTAGGCCCGGGGTTAGCTCCATAACTGACGTTGATGTTCAAACAAGAGTCGCCCCGTATTTAAGCAAAAAAAAGGAGGGGCGGGGTTGACGTGGCTCTGGGCCGAATGTATTTTGCCAAATCATCAGAACGTGGCATGGAGAAACAAGGGGCAATGACTATGAGCAGAAAGGTGTGTGGCAATTTCGACTAAGCGACGACTGTCTTTTTACTGACGCCGGCCACCGAAACGAGCGCTCAAGCGCTCATATATAGTACCCATACGGACCTTGAAATCAACTGCCAACCACTTCATTGACGTTCTTCTGTACCTGCCCATGCACCTCTGTGATACCCACCTCGCAACAGGCCGTTACAGCGGACTTTTCTTATCGTATTGTTACAGGCCCTTACTACACCCCTGTCCATATGCATACTTCATTGAGTGGCTATGGCTACTTGCACTATACCTTCTGTTTTCTGGGATTCTAACAGCGTTATTTAGTCATTTTGAGAGACTCTTCCATTGTCTATTTCGACATCTTTTTTGACTTCCAAAGCTATTGCTTTTTGATCTTGTCTCTACTGGCATGTATCTGGAGCAACCAATGTTGACTGTGAGTGATCTTTTTCTGACGTTTGGCATGCAATACTAGTACTTTCTCTCACAATACAAGGAACCATCTCTTGCAAACCCTGGCTACAGTTAGTCTAGTGGTTAGACCATCTATGAGCTTGCCATGTCGAGTTTGCCTCTCAACATGGCAAACTCAGTCACCAGACCAGGCTACAGTACCTCAGGCTGCACATGTGGGTAGAATGTAAGTGTATTACAGGATCCTCCATGTAACACAATCTCTCATACTTCCTACGCCAAAACACTCTACTAGTTGCTCAGGTGCTCATGGGTAGTGAAGTACAACAGAGATCTGCATCACGATGACCAACATAGCCTTAGTGGCAGCTGCTTTTATAATGTCGTGGTGCCACTGTGTTAAAAGTACGTTTTCCACTTTCCATCTATCCATCTACGTTAAATTAAAGTGATCAGGCCCCTCGATCGTAGTTTATGTTATAGCAATGCTTGCTATGATTTTCGTCTAGGGTATCGCTGGTGTGCAACAGGTAGATGGGCTGCCATAGCTCCCATCTGTGGCTTGGCGCGTCTTGTCAGCGCCTTGGTACAACATGATCCATATAACCGTAAGTTTATGAGATTCATGTTACTGGAAAATAAAATGTTTATTTCAGAGTTTACACTCCCTGGCATGCATCTCGACGAGGAATAGTTTCTTTCACTGGGCATGACTCTCGCCCTCTGGTAAGGGCTTCGAAAATGAAATCCCACACCGGCTCCCACATCTCTGTTTCCAGGGTTGGCCCGAGCGAGTCTTCTGTTCGCAGGCGTCCTGGTGGCGAATCCGATCCTCAAAGTACGGCTCAAAGCGTGGTACATCGCACATTTCTGCATCATGTTGATGTCCATGGAGTTGGGAAACTCGATCGAAAAGATCGACATCTGTGCAAAGTAGATACCCCTGCGATTTGATAACACCTGTGATCCTCCTCTGCGTCGCCGGTTAAGTCCGTCGTCGTCACTAGTATTTCGATTGGTCCTCATATCGATTTGCGAACTCGACAAACGACCGTCATTTCCCATACCCTCTTCGCTCTGTCGATATTGTTCCTTCGGAGTGCCGAGCTTTCCAAGGACCAGTGCAATAGAATGGATTTCCAGTTCGACTGATGTCAATATTCAAGCTTGTAAGCTATAGATATACTGTTGCATTCTGTGACACAAAAGCCAAAAATGGTTTATGTTATGTATGTACAAGCTCCCAGTGGGATTCCTAGATCCCACACGATCCATCTTATTTGTACAAGAAACCCCTTCGCCAGCCTCCCGGTCTCCATATTCTATAGGTACACGTTCCAGTAGATCGGTTGTCAAACCCGTTATACATCTGCAGGTTCCAT
>JBBPUI010000747.1:0-15975 GCA_038094615.1 Heimioporus aff. retisporus | reverse complement strand
GAGTACTTGAACGACTTACTCAATCACGTTGAGAAAAACGGGCAACGTGTACGTCACTCCTGAGCCGCCTGTAAATACCGGTTCGCGTGAGATGTCGACCAGCTTAGATGATGACCAACTCACCGGCGATAAAGATGGCCGTGTCATACGCTCTCATATCGGGCGCAGAGCCATACGGACCATCAATGAACAACTTGACAGTCCGATTCTCCGCCGCGACGTCCTTCAAGCGTCTTGTAAAACCGCCTCTCACGTTGATAAGGAAGACCATTTCCTTCCATTGGGCATCTCTCGCAACCGTCTCTCCATTCCCGGCAGGGCTCCTATCGGGTTGATGGAACATGACAGAATCTATGGTCGATATAGAGAAGGGATGTGCTTCAAGCGGAAACTTGGATACAGACGGCATGATAAGGTAGGCCGTCTGTCCGGGGGACCATTGAAAGTGCGGCGGGCGGCGCACTCTCACTCGGACGAAGTCGTCCGAAAGAAGCTCTGTGGTTGCGTCTTGTGATACGGCGCTTGGACCAAAACCAAAGTACAAGTGGTTGCAAAAAACGACGCGAGCCACCCGCACGATACGATCGAGGGCCCAAAACATAAAGGATGGCCAGATCCAATATGAAACGCTTGATTTGCGCATGTCAATTCCACGTATTCTATGAATGAAGAACAGATCCACTTACTTCGCCACTCTGGTGTGGAAGTATGCCCCTAACAGAAAAATACTATTTTTGTGAGACGGAAGGTGTGCATCAATATGAACCACTCACAACACCGCGATAAAATGTGTGTAAAAGAACACCTCGTAAATTCTCGTGCGAATTCCACGCAAAGAAATAATTATCAGGATGGTAAACGAGACGAGCGCCGTCATGCCCAGACGGGCCCATGTCAACTTGAGTAGTATGTTGATGCTGAGTAGGACAAGGTCACATATATCCCACAATCGCACGAAGGGCGTACCTCGACGAGGCATAAAGTTTACCGCCAGCATGAATTAACAACAATGCAAAGCATGTTCTCGCAGTGACACGATGGAAAAAGTTGAGCTGGGGGTACGGTCAGTCTATATCCCAAAATGCTCTTGAAACGAGTACCTTTTCATATCCGATTCCTGTAACGACTGCATGTCAAAAGATCAATCACGGGTGAGGAAGAAAAGGATAAATTCAGGCCACGCACAAGATACGATGTTGTTCTTGGTGCCAAGAGCTGTGACGAGCGGGAACTGGCTCACGGCGAGAAGGCCCGCGCGGCCACTCCAAATTCTGGCGTTCCGTTTCGTAATCTGGAGCTGTTCGTCTGCGAGCATCAAGGATAAATAACGTAATGATCGGAAGAGAATCGTTGTGCTGACTCACCACCGAAAAAGGTCCAGGCGAAGAGAAGCGCGATGTAGGCCAGCGTAAGGAATGCGTCAACAACCTTGATGTCGTACGTGCCAAACTCGAGTGTCCAGCGGAAGGCAACGACACGGAAAACATTCGCTACGGCAAGGGGCAGGCGGGTGAGTGACCAGCCGCCGGCGCGAGCACCAGCGGATACGTGTGATGACTCTTCGTCAACACTATGTCGTGGTCGACGCAGCGCGACTAGTTTGGAATACAGAAGCGAGCACCACTTGAATAGACCGATTGCGACAAGGAAGATCGAGAGACAGAACCATGCTCTCTCAGGGCGGAGATCAACGTAGGTGCTCGGCGGGCCCTTGGAAGTGGGCGGAGGAGGGGAAGATACCATGGTGGTTGCGAGAAAAGGCACAAAGCGACTCACCCAAGATGTTGATAAGCGTGAAAGGTATGCAGAGTCTCTAATATATGGAATGCAAGCCGAGTTAGAACCAAAGCGATTACTAGATTCCCCGTTCAAAATTTGATCAGCTTTGAGCGTTTAGAGGAAACACGCGACTGTCGTATCTTCAAATAAAGTCAACGATATCTGCAGAGCTGTCACCGCAGTTAATTATGCCTTGTTTGACTACGGGCAAACTGGACAACTGAATCCTTCAATCATGACGCAATTTGAAACGCCACTGCAGCGGAGATTGACTCACAGGATTCCTGAAACACTTGGCGTGTCATATAAGACTCGTGGCCCGCAACTTTTAGGCTCACAATTAGTGGTGACCAACGCGAGCGATGGTTTCATGAAGTTAACCTGATGCGTTCATGTAACGAAGCTCCACACGTCACGCGTCAATCGCAGCCGTTCGCAAAGCAACGCGGAAACCCGGGAAAGTGCCAAACTGCTTCGTCTTCAGTGGGCAACTGTCGCGACTTGTCATGACATGTCTGTGGGCGGCCATCCCCTTCAGCGAAGCCGGTTAGCCGGAAAGACGGCACAGACTTGTCGGCAACGCGTCTCGACAACGTGGTCATCAAAAAATCACGTACGCTTGTCGAAACACACGAAAACATTACTCAGCAGAGCCACGACATACAGTCATCATGCATCAACTACCACGAGCCAAAACCGCCGCTTGAGCTAACAACGTTCATTCTTCCACAAAGAATTGATTAACTGCTTAGTGGTTATTTTCCGGGAAACGGGATTCACGTATGCTCGCATTTAGTAAGCAATAGTGTTAATGTTGTGACCTTGAACGGTTGAGATATATTAGTTTTATGCTGTGTTTTGCAGCTTTCGGCAAGGGGAGTCACACTGTCAACTTGCATGTTAGCGTTCTCAGAATATGATATAGTAGTTGATTGAGCACAATCCATTGACTACAGGACTTGCCAGCTCGCTGCCGGAGTGGGAGGTTACAAAGTATTTCGCGATCATGATTATGTAACTGAAACAAGCATCCGACAATCTGGATGGTGTGCCAACACCATGTCACGTCCAATGTTGGTAGTCCTGTCTGCATTCTAGAACAGGAAACAGTATCAAGGGAGAGAAATCGAGAGAGGGGGTTGGCACATGCGATAGAATGGAGTGAATGGGGACTGGGGGCCGAGAAAAAATGTTAGTACTAGCGAAGCTCAAGGAGCGTCGGACATGTTGGATAAAGCCGAAAAAGGTCCCTTGGAAAAAAAGAAAACGTGAAATCAGTAATTCCTTCCTGTAGACACTTGAGCTCAGTTCCGTTGACTGGGGTGGGGTCTGAGGTGCAGGGTGACAGCGGCGACTCGGGTCGTTCGGATTACAAGTCGAAGGTGATGCGAATTGTGCGATATCGCTGATAGTAGCAGCAACAGTGCCACGTGGTTTACCGATCTGTTCACACCACTCACACCACTGTTCTGATGCGTGTTAAAATTTTACCAGGCCATCATGACTGTATTACATTTGATCGAGTCAACTGTTTCAAATCTTGACGCTACTTATAGTGAGTTTATTTATTCCTAGCTCAAACGATGTTTGATGACGACTTTGCGAGATGAGGTACAGTCTCGCATCTCGAAAGCGCCCCTTGGTTGATACCAGGAACCAATCCTCTGATTAGATGTATACCGATCACTACTGTCTCGCATGGTGTTCAAGCCATGTTTGGGTTTCAAGAAACCCTCTATCCTACGCCATGTGTAATTGCCTGTAATACGTGCTCACTTAGACTAGACAGGCAAGCAACGAGGCAGTTTTCAGTGTCACAGACCTGTCAAGACAAGTCGCGGCAGCTGTCCAACCCGCTGAAGCCGGCTTCTATTCATGCAGAAACTGGAGGTGATAGTACTTGGGGTCGCCAGCAGCGACTTCAATCTGTGCCCGAGTTTGCCACGAAGCATCCTGTTTTTTTTTCTCAACCATATACCGTGACGTGTCTCCGCAGACTCGGATCTCATGTATTGCATGAGGAAAGACTAGGTGGGTTCTTTCTGAGACTACTGACTTATTATTGTGAAGCGGGAACGTGAATACTTTGCGGGACGGAAATCTGTGAGCCTTGGAGATCAGTCAAGCACTACAGTAGGACCGAAAGTGCTGTCATGAATGGCGTCGAAACTTGTAAATAGTCAGATCGAGGAGGATTGGGGTTGCCATGGATGGTCGTAGTAATCTCTATAGATAGAAAACTCTGCTCTATGTGTACAAATATTGTACAGTAGCGTGTAGCCCTCGACAAGAACCTGTCAATCCATATATCCAAGATTTTGCCGGTTCGAATAAGCGGAAAGATGAACGAATAAAAGCAACGGCTCGTCCAGCGGTAGAAAAACCTTCTAGGCGTATCCAAATGACTCGATGTGTAACGTAACGCTCGGTCCACCTTTCAAAACGCTCGAAAACCCTGACACAGGGAACCTCAGCGCCTGACGTACTGACTTCGTCAAACCCTGCGATCCACAGACTAATCACACGCCGCCGTTAGTCAAACGAAAGGAAAGATAATGTGCCGCAAAAAACGCACCGGAAACAGACAGACACCCCGTCGCCGAATTCACTTCTTCCAGGAGGATACCCTTGAGGTCTGGTCGCCCGTTCTCTACCTGGACAGACGACGGGACGATCCATCCCTGTGCGTTTTCTTTGTGAAGCACCTGCTCTGGATCCGCCAGCTCGCGATCGTTCAAAGGTACCTGGCCCCTCGTAACAAAAACCCTAATTGACAATTCCAACCAACTTGGTGCCAATGAATTTGCTCGGGAAAGCATATCAGAGATCCAGTCGATATGACCTGTGTTCAGTGGACATGTCAGAATGCCGGACAAAAACCGCCATCGAAGCAAGTTTGTTGAATTATACTCAACTCGCATCGCGCACAGCCCAAATGAAAACCAGCCTACGGCAGCGGCCGGACCCATTTCGGATAGTTCTGGGAAATACAAACCATTTATGGACAGTCAGGCAGTGTATTCAGGCAACTCACTCGATCGCGTTTAGAAAAACTGGTAATGTGTATGTCACACCCGATCCACCTGCACATTATCATCAGCTTCCAGGCGCTCCCCCGTGGTCGAATGGCAACTCACCGGCAACTAAGATTGATGTGTCATATGCTCCGATACTAGGTGCAGACCCGTATGGACCATCAATGAACAGCTTGACAGTGCGCCTTCGTGCTGCATCGTCCCTCAAACGTTTTGTAAACCCGCCTCTCACATTGATGAGGAAGACCAACTCGTTCCACTGAGCGGTTTTCGCAGATACATCTTCATTCATCGCAGGATCGCTGGTCGGAGGACGGAACAAGACAGAATCGACAGTCGAGATAGAAAAAGGATGGGCTTCAAGTGGAAACCGAGATACGGATGGCATAATGAGGTACGCCGTCTGTCCAGGGGACCAATGAAAATGGGGTGGGCGACGCACTCTCACTCGGACAAAGTCGTCCGAGAGCAGTTCTGTGGTTGCATCTTGTAGCGCCGCGCGTGAACCGAAACCAAAGTACAGATGGTTACTAAATACGACTCGAGCAAATCGGGTTAGACGGTCGAATGCCCAGATGATAAAGGACGGCCATATCCAGTATGACAGGCTTTTTTTTCATGCATGAGTCCCAGCGCTTTGCTAAAGTGAACGAAAATATTTCGCTTACCGGTTATCCTTGGTATGGTAGTATGCTCCTACCAAAAATATGCTATCTCTTGTGAGACGGGGGAAAGAGGATTATCAGAAATTGACTCACAGCACGGTAATAAAATGGGTATAGAAGAATACCTCATAGAACCTCGCACGGATTGCGCGCAACGATACGATCAACAAAATGGCAAGTGAGGACACCGCCATTATACCAAGGCGAACCCATGTCTCAGCTAAATACGAACTAAACCTAGAATTCAAAGACTGATCGAAAACATAAATCGTGCCACGGTCGCGTGAAGTGCATACCGTTGCATACTATAAATTTCACCGCCAAGGTGAATCAATAATAGCGCGAAACATGTTCGTGCAGCGACACGATGGAAAAAATTCAGCTGGGATAAGGTCAGTATGCTAAACTACAAATATATGAGCGAAAAGAAGAACCTTCACATGATCAATTCCTGTTATAACTGAACAAAGAAACTTCAACATGGCATGAAGGACGGTATTAATTTGGGTTACCCACGAGATACGATGTTGTTCTTCGTACCAAGTGCTGTGACCAGCGGAAATTGGCTCGCGGCGAGAATGCCCGCACGATTACTCCAAACTCCCGCATTGGAAGTAGTCAGCTGGAGTTGCTCGTCTGAGATCGTTTAAGGTAAGAAAAATGATTACAAGGAAGACGATCTGCCTCCGGACTCACCACCCCCAAAGGTCCAGGCGAGAAGGAAGGCGATGTATGCAAACGTAAGAAATATATCAACAACCCTGAGATCATACGAGTAGAACCCGATGGTCCAACGAAACGCGACCACGCGAAAGACATTGACCAGGGCGAGAGGAAGGCGAGCAAGCGACCAACTGGGACTGCGTGCGCAATCGGGCATGGCTGGGGACTCTTCGCTACCGTCGTTTGAAGGTCGACGTTGGGTGGCTAGTTTGGAATGCAAAACCGAGCCCCACGTGAACAAACCCACCCCAACCAGAAAGCCGCAAATGCAAAACCAGGCATCCCTTGGGTAAATATTGTAATTAGTGCTCAGAGAAGACCCGAAATTGGGGGATGGAGAAAGGGATGGTGCGGAGCTTTGGGGAGAAGGTGGAGAGTAACCTGGCATGGTGAGAGTTGATACCAAGGGAAGGGGTTACGGAGCCTCAAGGGTGATATATAAAATGCAAGCAGGCTAAGAAATTTAAGCACAGATTCATTTCCATCCTCGATGCATGCTGGGTACGTCCTGTGATGTTATCCGCAGTTTCATAAAAGCCAACTGACCCTGGATTTCTGACAATCCTTGCATCGCTTTTCTCCCGCAGCAGCTACATTAACATCAGCCCGTCAGTAAAACAGCGCTTTTTGGTCTGGACTCGCACCTGAATGAACAGTACATCCACCTCAGAATTCTTACTTTTACCCTATGGTACACCAGTCCAGGACGTATTAGTATAAACGCCCATATTATGCAACATGTTTGTAGACTTCGGAATTTGCCGGCCCAACGAGTGGCACTATTATATAATTTAGCGTAACGGCAAACTCTAATTAAATATTATTATGTTTAAGCCTTTCAATGACGACATTAATCCCAACGAGTCACTGATATTTCTGCACATCCAAATATTTAAACCACCGAGAACGACTCGTTTTGCCTAGATTTCATCTTACCTCTAGGGCGCAAAGTCGAAAATACCCGTTAGGTTGTTAAGGATCTGTGCTTGTTGCCCGGCCAATCGTCCTACAGGTCAGGCGCAACGGTTGGTGATTAATTTGACGATAATCGGATTGATGGCGAACGCGCCAAGCTGTTCTTTGTTTATGATTAGTAATACCACAGGATAGCGGTGGGCGCGTTGTTCCTGAGTCATTTTTGCTATAGTTACTGATCATGTACAGGACTAATCATCCGTTCTGGTATCTACGTGCATCGTTTCATATTAGTAGTCTCGTATCTTGCGCAGTCCAATATGATGCCAAGCCCAAGTTCGATGCAATGCGCAGCCAAGGGCGTTCTTGCCGGCACGGCTGCTTAGCAGGGTCATTAATTGAGACACAATCTGCCAATGCAAGGCGGTTGCTTATGGTAAATGCTTCCGCTAGTCTACACGAGACTCAGCGGAAGCTCCGGTTGGACCGGCAAGCGATTCTATGGCAATCCTCCCAAATAAATCCTGCTCGTCGAGCACCCGAGTAACGCTTGGAAATGTTGATAGGCTCACTGGGGTTTCAGAAGATAATATTCTGACATGCGTATCGACGTTATTCCAAGTTGCCTTACTTTGACTATCTTTCATCGTCTTATTATTGGACCGCGCTCGCACCGCACAACTACTCCTCCGATATCCACGGCACCAGGGTGTAATCTCGGGTTTCAAAGTTCAAACCCTTATCACTCCTGACTCGGTGGGGCTTGCCTCGTGCTGCAGTCACACCAGCATTTAGGGCGGGTGCAATCCCAGACTGCATCCCTCATTTCCGCCCTATTTTCAACTGTTGAACATCCTTCTTAAGGACGATGCCCACGTGGATGAAACCAATTTGTAACTTGCCTGCATTTTGGACCTTCCCACTGCTGCGCGTCCCGTGTAGTCAACTTTCATTGCGCAGACCTTGCCCTACAACCTCCGAGGTCAGGGCCAATGATTGCGGCCAACCGGATTGGACCGGTGAGTGAGCCAGAGTCTCATGATCGTGTGGCGACCGCGAGGCGCTGAGAACCGTAGGACGACGACGGCGATGACACCCTCGCCGTCGTCTGAATCGTCAATGGCTGTTGCTATCGGGCGAGATTTGGGGGCTGGATTGAAACTCGCGATTCGTGGGAAATGTGGCCTGGGTCGCACGTGTCCTCTGCCCTGGGTCCCTCGCTAGCGCTGTCCATGGCCCCAAATCGGTATGAGGTATAGGTGGTATATGCAACACCTTCTTCCAAATTCCGCCAACGGAGAATCCTGCAACTCATCGGAATCCAAGACGAGCACAAAGTTGTTGCGCGCGTTTGCCATTTTTGATCGTTGGTTGCTGTACTATCCTCGGTTGGCCTCATCCGATCGGAGTCCCATGACGAGTAAAGTAGAATGACGAGCTTTATCTGGCCATGTTGGTTATCGTGTACTACTGTTTTACTATCCAGACATGTGGATACTATACTTGATCCGTACTTTATCCGAGAGCAGCTAGAGGATGTAGCCACGCCGCACTCGAAGAAGTGGAGTGGAATGCATTCTTCGAACGGTTCCCCGTCCAGCTATTTTCCGGGAATCCCGTAGATCTTTCAGGAAAAAAGGGACTGCCAGACATGGAGATCGTGCACGAGGCACGTCGGCGTCACTACAATCGCTCGTTGACTTTTTTATTCTCCACGTGGAAAAGAGCGGCGACTCGGGTGGTTTAACACCGCCGAACGGGAAGCCGATCCCACACCCGGACGATTTACTTCCCCTAGGGATGATTTGATATGGAGTTTTTCACGAAGGGGTAAGAGCGGCGATGTCCAAGAGGGCCAACTTGAATTCTTGGTTCAAACCTTGAAGGTTCAACTGATACGACCATTCTATTGTGATACCTGGGTAAACAATAGTAGTACAAATCAAGCTTCTGAGCACAATCATAATGCATTGGTGTTTGCTGCCTAGTCAAAGTAGGTCCCTCCGTCGATAGAAATCTGCGAAGATCAAAGTTAGATTTCCCACGCTATCAGGTGGGAAGAATTTTTGTTACCGTCTGGCCTGTGGGATGGGAAATGAGTCCTGTGAAATGTCTATCACTCACAAGAAACACACATACCAGTGATGTAGCGTGCTGCTGGCGATACCAAGTAGACCACAAGCTCTGCGATATCTTTGGTATTGCCTAGGTGTCCGACTGCCGCCATCTTCGTCAGCTGTTTCGTCGAGATCAGCATGAAAACAAGGGTCGAGTCTGCATGAGAATATTACTGGTTCGATGACGCCTCCCTCGTCACCCGTGTATTTCACCATATCTTCTTGCAGCGTGTCCACTGTTGTGTCAACATCCGTCAGCCAAGGATGGCCAGGTCTCGGTTAATGAATGGCTAACACATCGCTGTCTCGACGAGGCCTGGGGCGTATGCATTCACCGTAATCCCGTGTCTTCCAAATTCGACTGCTACGGATCAGATCGTCAGATTTAGCATTATATTTAGTCAAGGAGGACGAATAGGGACCGAACCTGCAGTCTGTGTCAACCCCCTGACTGCAAACTTCGATGTACAATATGCGCTCAAAAATGGATGTCCTATAAAGCATCCCAAGGCAGGTCAGCGACGTCGTTAAACCAAAAGGATGATAAAATAGCTCCTTGACCTTTCTTGCCGGCGAGAGAGCTAGCACCGATGATACGGCCTTTGGTTCCTTGGGCTATCATTGCTTGGGCTGCGTATTTGTAGCAGAGGAACGTTCCCCGAACGTTGACCGCTAGCACCGCATCTAGATCCTCCACAGTTGCTGTCAAGGCCAATGAGTTATCGAGTCTCAGAGCCTGCGCTGATAGAGCTTACTTTCAGCGATGGAGCCGGTCCTCAGGATGCCTGCATTTGCGACGAACTTTCAAACATCAATCAGGATGGAATGAAGTTCATTGCGTGGAGCGGGCGATTGCTCACCACGTCGAGACGACCCAGCGCTTTGACCGCGCCGTCAACCATGTTCTTCACCTCTTCCTCAACACTAACATCCGCCACTATTGCGCAAACACGCCGGTCTGGGTGTAGTGCCTGAATTTCTTTGACTGTTGTATCCAGCTTGTGTTGGTTGACGGCGAGATCGTTGAGCACGATATCGTAGCCATCGTTTGCCAGTCGGACGGCAATGCCCCGCCCAATACCATTGGCAGAGCCTGTCACCAAACCAACACCCTTTGATGTGGAGGAGCCTTCGAAAGACATAATTTCGGTACACGAGGCGCGTGAGAGCCTGGAAGGAAGAAGTTCTCTTTGACGAATAATACACCTTACCTTCTTCCTCGCCTCTTTATGCGTTTCGGGTTCAACTCCGATAATCGTGGAGGAACTCCCTCACCAGTGAATCCTCCAAGATCATCCGCCCAGCAATCGTCTAGTCCCCAGGGAAAAGCTGGCATCATGTTTCCAATCGCGGCTTGGTTTTTGTATTCTCCACTGGGCCAAGTTGAGCGAGCTCCATCAGGTGTCTGCGTGTTGGGTATGTCCTGTTGACGGGCTAAACCATCCTACCACGTATCCACAAGGTTACACCCTTGCACACCGCGGTCCAAGATTCGTGCATTCTTTGGACGCTGTTGACGTATAATGAGTTGGCTCTAAGAACCTAGCTATCTCAAAGACCATTCGCCTTCGCACAATAACTTCTTGTTCATCTTTCACAAATCGTCCCCGACTCGTGTAAGTGTTTGATGCGCCATTCCAGGGCTTCTGCCGGGGCTTGGGTAACACCGGTTTCTTGTCATGATGCTCGCGTATCGATGGGAGGAAAGGCGCCAAAGAATAGTTGTTGCATTACGTCGTGTGAGAACTATGTGCCTTGCGATAAAGATATTATGTGATATTCCATAGTTGTAAGGGCTCGTCTTACCATTGCATCAATTCTACCTCCGATGGCCGTCGCATGCTCCTACTATGTTTGCACCGTTTGGTGCTTCCTGCTACTTGAAACTCGGCGTTGCAGATGCTCCGGGCGCATGTCCTATATAAGGGTTGTTGTTCGTACCACCGTTGGTCCACGAATTCGGAGATAAGATGAACGGAAACATCTATTGCATTCGATGCGAGAAAAACATCGACTCAGAAGATCGCTGGAAGGGGATTTCAGATTGCCAGGCTTCGGAACCAGTTTTAGCCCACCTTTCTGGATAGAACTATCCGTGGCGGGAAACCAATCCTTCGCAATCAGCATCTGTTTTATGCCAATCTCAGTTTGCTGTACTAAGCGTTGCCCAGGTAAATTGGAGGAAATTAAGTCCTATTTTCCAGATTGTCATGAAAATCGCCACTGCGTCAGCCACCACCTGGTAATATGGACATCACCAGTGTCGATGGAACCGTAGGAAATGGGGATCCGGGATCGAGTCGCGGAAGCGCAGTGCGCTTGTACGTACATGGTACTTTATTACATCCTAGGTCAGTGATTTCCTAATTTTGCTTTGTTTGCATTTGTGAACGATACTATAGGGGCTCTCACTGGCTCCGAGCCTTTCTCTCTATTCCGGTTTACCCGTCAAGTTTCAACACCCTGACCTTATCGCGGGCTCCAAGAACATATCCTGCGAAGAGGCAAAGTCAAGAATCAGGTGGGACATCTAGAAGGGACCACCTGTCAGAGGTTCCGGTACAGTCCAACGCGGCCGGAATCAAAGTATCTCCAGTCCGAGGAATAGGATTGGCCGAAATCAACCAGACATGCACGACCATCGTCGTCCACTAGTACGACATCCTATATACCCAATTCAAGTGCGGAGGCTGCTTTGTATACGTAACAGCTCAGATCCAAGGACTCGGGGCCATCGATCAATCATCGTCATGGGGGAGTGTTTTAGCTAGCCCCCATTCGAAACAGCTGACTCTGTCTCGGCCATCAAGATCGTTGCATGAATCCACGGCTATCTTGCAGTCGGAGCTCCCAACCCCCAATATAGGCCAAGGTATGCTGTTTTATCCAGCCATTTGCACAAGGCGCGCTGCAGAGCGATTGCCGAGAGCTTCCGGGCCTCAAACTCCGATGTGTCATTGTGCGCAGTTGTTCATCCGCTCTATCGCTCTGCAATGCACTGATGCAAGCTGGCCTGAGAACTTCTATTTCTCAGTCCGGCGATCGATGTCCACGACATCTTCGTACCTGAATTTAACCCAACTCTGGCTGCCCAGAGGAGCCACCACAGCATCAATAGTGCTCTCGATAATGTACACTGCCATAACCGACACCACTATTGGTCCGCACGCCATGTCCCTGCTACCACCTCCTCAGGACCCATGATTACCCCGCAGTTCTCCAGAAGCATTATTTGCCGATGGCTCGGCGAAGACGCAGCTGCGGTTGATAGCTCCCCTGGGAGACGTGGTGGAGGCTGACGAGCATGATATCATTCACTGTGATCCCGGAGGGTCCCACTTTCCATCGTTTGTCGACCCCGGGTTTCATCACTTGTTTGCTCATCTCCTCCATGAATTTCGTGACGCATCGTGCGACGACTTTCGCAAGTTTTGCCTTGTTGATCATGCGACGTTTGGGAGTAAAATCTCTTGTTGGGATTTGCTTATGGCACGGTGGGTACCCTGGCCACTAAATAACAATTAGCCAAGGTCATGAACACCGAAGGAGCGACGCACCTGTAGTCGGATGCCCACCGAAGGCCCACACGAAGTGAAGGCTGATTCAGTCCCTTCGATCAGACGAATGGCTTGTCTGGACAGCAGATGCTGTATGGGTATACCCCACTCAGGTGAGTCTTGCGTCAAGAAGATAATTGGAGGATGTAGCTTTGCATGCAAGACATAACGCTCCTTGTCACCTTGGGACTGTGGCTGGTAGATGGCCTGTTCGATGAACCTGCGTGGACCATTGATGACGATGGCATTCCAGCACGTGAGATACCAGAGTATCTCGTGTTGGGACGGAGTTGCTCGTCCACCAGTGAGTGCAGAGGCTGTTGTACATTGGGAGGGTTGGCGTTCTCCTTCGTTAAGGACAGACTGGGCACCGATACCAGTGTCCTAAAGGCCGGGGAGATGTCAATGATGCGTAACGACGCCCCACAGCATGACATACTTCGTATCCAGAAATTTCCCGATTCTCGTAAACGAAAGATTCTGATGGACGAGGGAACGGGAATGGGTGTAGATCGGATGGGCAATCAGAATTGTTGATATCACCAACAGGAACATTCCACATAGAACCGGATGTGCAAAGGGGAGCGTCTTCTCCGGTACGGAAAGAAGAGTTAATAATTGCGAAGTCAGACTCTACGAGGCGAGGTGGGCAATCGGGAAAATCACTCTGCGGAGCATTGTAGGCGGTGGACGAAGCGGGTTGGTTGGGGGGCATGGATATGGATGAATACTCAGCCACCCCGTTGCTGAGTGATAGTATGAGCTGCGCATCTGAAGTTGAGGTGGGGTGGCCGAAAGGAATGGGTGGCCTCATTGGCTGAGAGATTTGGGGCGTAAGTGTAGAGGACGTTGCCTGAGGAGACCATAGGGTAAGACTAAGATGACCTTTTTATACCCGTTTGCTAACCTTAGCGAATAAGCATCCCGGTGAGCTTGTGTTTGCCGTTCCGCGTGGAGGCGCAAAGCAACGCACGAAATAAGGGAGGAGCAAGCCAACCCGGAGTCGCACGTCTCGCGGGTTTTAGGGGTTTATCGTACGCCTGATTTTCTATGACGTGTGATACGGATTAATACACCTAGCTGAATGGTTACGTTCGCCCTCATGCCCGGTGGCTCCGGAACATAGAATGGAACAATCCTACTCACTGAGTGGGTGTGGCACGCTGTGGAACTTTCTACTAGCAGCCAGTAGGGTGTTCAATTACTTCCAGAGGGAGAAGTTGAACGCGACATGTACTTGTTCGCCACTGAACCTACACAGGTTGAGACGCTAGTGGAGAAAGTTGTGATACGTACGATTCATCGGAAAGTTCACTGACTGTTATCGATAGTCCTTCATACAAGTAGTAGTCACCGTAAGCTGCGGAATGAAAGTGAGTTCCAACATTCGCTGGCCAACAGGTTCGCCATTTCATGGGATTCTGAACAGCTTGAACAGGAGCCGCGCGAGTGAAAAGAACATTCCCTGAGATATTAGTCAGAAGGCGGTACGCGCAGGATGGTTGATTGGCATGCTGTGAGTACTAGAGACTTACAGCTCGGTGAGTTCCACCTGACTCCGGCGGACCTCCTTGTAACAGCGTGACGGCGACTGTCTGACACGCACCTGGGCCTACCAGCCCGCAGTATTCTCTAGCGAACATTCTCTTTTCTTTTCTATTCCTTTCCCTTTGTTCTTGATATGTCCTGGAACTCGCCCACGAGTAAATGGCGATGCAAAGATAATTCCAGGGGGAAAAGGACGATGGATACGATTGGACAGCTCTTAAGCGAGGGAAAAAGTGAGGAAGTGTCACGAATACGACGCCCGTTTACCCTTTCGCACTGATATAGTGACAAAATTGGCGCGCGCCGGGGCTAAAGCGCCCAGCGAAGCACTATGCTGTAGCCGAACAAGCGCGAGGGCGTCTACCGGGCTCGTTTTTGAATTCTGTTCCATAATGTCCTGTGCCTAGCGCTCGACAGAGCTAACCAAACTCCTGGTTCGGAGCCATCATGCCACATTTTCGAAAGACGAAGAGAAATTGAATCATTTATCGAACCTCCCAAGAGTCCTAGCTGATGGCATCATGTTGCATTCGAGGCGTAAATTCCGTAACTCATTTGTCTCGACGACTGATCAGCGCTTCTGTACCACTGGCAAATCTACTTTGACCAAAGCTATCATTACTCACCATGACTCATCAAAAATCACGGCCTTAATTTCATTTCGACCTATGCTCCGCCTCGTGTAACCTGGCCTGAGCCACATGTGACATTTGATGTGGCATTGAAGCAACTACTAGGTGGGAATGCGGCCCTGGATCTATGCCATGCCACCGGCCATTCCAATTGAATCAACTTCATGTTCACTTCGTCAGTGGGTAGGATCACAGGAACGCAACCAGCTGGGTAGTTGAAGATGGTTTTTGCAGTATTTCTGTCCATTACTCCAGAACGCTCTTCTCGTGACTTCTCGAAGGGGATTGGTTAAGTCGTTGTCGGAAAGCTCCAACTGGCAAGGATGGACGGCACCTATTATCCTCGGAACTTAAGTTAGTAGGTGACGATCCATGTTTCACGTGGAACGAGTGCTAAGACAGCTGCGGCTGGCCAAATACAAATGACAATGACGTTAGTTTGCTCGATAGGTCGTCCAAGACTAACTTCGACGCCTGAGATGCTGAGGGGTGGGCTCAAAAAACAAACAAACAACAGAGACATGCGATAGAGTAGCGAATTGACTCGCCTCATTGATTGTCAGATGAACAACACACGTCAGGCACCTTTCGAGAGCCAGCATCTGTCCTACTAGTGCATTTGCTTTGGTCTTGCCAATTACCTGCACTGTGTTCGTTATTGTCTGACTGACTTGCTGAAATTTAGTGGTGCTCAACCTCGTCATTCCCTCCACCTCCGTGGTATCAACGCCGTGGCCCCGGCTATCTTCCTCCCGGCCGACTTGCGAACAGCCCAAGTAACTTGATCGCCGGCTGGGTCGATCAGGTTAACAGTCGATATTCGTTGGCCGGACGGCATCTAAATCTACTCACAATCTTCATGAAGTCATCGGCTGGGGCATCGGGACCGCCCACCTAGCGTGATACAAGCGTGTTTGTTATTCTGAGTGTGACAAAGGTCACAAATATGTATGGATTAGTGCAAGGTATTATAAGGTATTATAATGACTGCCCCTGGCATGATC
>JBBPUI010000746.1:0-15985 GCA_038094615.1 Heimioporus aff. retisporus | reverse complement strand
TGGGAGTCGTCACAATATATGTGAAAGAAAGGAAGATGTTGCAAGAAAACATACCATATATTGCAAAAGCAGCAGCTGCATTGCATGAGAACGAGGGAAATGTTGCAAGATCAGAGAGGGAATGGAGTGTGGTGAGTAGAGAAACTGCAAAAGCTGCGAGAATGTTGCAAGACTACGTTAGCGGAAGGCAAGACAACAACCGGTGGCGCCACCTTGCAAGGACAGGTTTTTCCCAAGGCCACAGAAATGTTGCAAGGGCAGAGGCATTGGTGCGCTGCAAAATCGAGTGAGGATAAGAATAGATTGTGCAAGGTGTTGCAAGAGCAGTGGAGTGTTGCAAGAGTAGTGGAGTGTTGCAAGAGCGGAGCAAGCTGGTGGGTGCAAGACCGTGAAGGGATGAAAATATGGTGCGCGGGAATATTGCAAGAACAGAGCGCAAGGATGGAAACATCATGTTGCAAGATTGGACGAGAATGAAACAGTGACCAGGAGGGGACAGGATACAAGTGCTGAGGGGTTTTGCACGAGCAGCCAGGGTATTGCAAGAGTACTACCTTACTAGAGTGAGAGGGCATGGATCTAATATATTGCATGATCACTGAATACGATGAGCGAGGGTTTTGCATGAAGTCAAATGGCTGAGCACATGGTCATGGCAACAGTATAAGATATTGCAAGATTACAAATAGCTGAGCTATTGCCTTGCAAGGCGGTGTGCTCGGCATTCGCTACTGCATAATCTGCAATATATACAAGTGATAAGTACCTTGATTTCATGCAAGGAATCTACTCTCTGGCCTGGTTGTTGATCACATCGTCAAACTAAAGACTGAGGCAGATGAGGATGATGTCAATACTTGGAAATGGCTAAAAGAAGTTGTTCATTGACTTGGTGAGCATGGAATGAGCTCAGAGGAAAGCGAAATTGAGGATGAAGTCGAGCCTGTGCTTCAGGTCAAATGTATGGACTGGCATAGGACAATCGACCACAAGCTAACTTTCTTGGACCTGCAATGCCTGACTGATGTGGATATCTTCGCTCCTCAAGGTTCTCACCTAATGAAGAGGATTCAGTTATCCAGTAACCCAGTTACCTCTTGGGATGCGATGAAAGGTCTACCACAAGCCTTCTACCATGTATCCTAGATAGATCAGTTCATGCAATCTCAACGTGAACGGCTAAATATTTCGGAGGAGCAATTTTCATGGATGAAGATTGCTATAGCTACAGTGTAGGTAGTACATGGGGACACGTGGGTACAGAATGTGGGTAAGGCATGCAGGCGAGGTGTGCATCAATGGGCGATAAATGGGCGATGATCGCGCGGGCATCGCGCTGAATATATGAATCGAGACTGTACATCAGATATTAGCACACATTTAGTTGATAGTTTAAACATAGGATTTGGGAATGGAACTATGTGATTGCGAGCATTTGATATTTTGTCTGCTGCACTGACAACAGCAAAATTTCAACCTTCATCAGTGTCCTCACATCAAGTCAGCACTTTAAGTTTGGAATTACATTCCCACCGACACTAAATTTCAAATCCAGCACCAATTGCTGAGCCGGTCAATACTTGTGGGGATACATAAAGTTGAGGTCGAAATAAAGTGGTACGTCAACACATAAAGTTCGGGCGGCTTCCAGGTGATGAGTTATACTTTAAGTACAGGATTGTTGTCTTGTTCACAATTAAAACCTATCCTATATCACGAAAAATCTGTGGTGTGTCGGGAGGATCTTTGCCAAGAAAATTGCGACAAGTTGAAGACCTCGGATTCAGCAGAGTTACAGCGGTTTGCAAAACTTTGCGGAAAATTCATCCCAAAAATTTGAGTATGGTTTTCCGCAAAGCTTTGAAAACTGCTGTAATGAGGATCGCTCTGCGTGGGAACTGGTGTCCGGTGATGGTTGGCAACGGCGAGCTCTAGCACGAGCATGAGCACAACCGTCCCCGTTTCCGAGTCCGTGGAACAAATTCAACCTCTTGCGTTTCTCGTCCACCATCGGGTCAACAATGACATCATGGAGTGCCCTCGAGAGCGCCAGCCTCATGCTCGCCGAACCCCGCACCTCCTCGCTCTCCCCAAAGCAGTTACTACGAGCCTCGTGCGCGCCCTTTTCTTCCGCTGCGCCCCGTCTGACGTCCCCAGACATAGCCCTTTTCGATGCTCTCCGTCACCTCTCAAATTACCTCTATGACGCTCACACCCAGTCCAGACACCACCTCGCAGATCTCTACGAGCCCGTCCAATACGCGGGCGACATCGTCCCCCGTCTCCACCTCATGATCTCCATTGGCTCCGTCTACATGTCGATCCCCGACGCACCCGTCAAACAAGTCATAAATGACACGATGGAGATGAGCAGGGGCGTCCTCAATCCGATACGCGGCCTCTTTCAGACACTATCTCTCCGGTCAGACGAGAGACCATCTCTCTATAGGCTTCGATCCCGGGTATGCCCTCTCCACCCTGCTTCCGTCCTCCTCACATCTCCAGTCCCCAAGGAAACTTGCAAGATTCGATCTCCTTTGTCCTTACAAACTTTATCGAAATAAACAAGCTCTGGGTGCATCTCCGACACCAAGGTCACTCTCGCGACCGCGAAAAGCGCGAAGTCGAACGTCACGACCTCCGGATCCGCGTCGGCACAAACCTCGTCCGTCTTTCCCAGCTCGATGTCGTCGATTTCGAGCTGTGCCAAAAGGACATCCTCTCCACCATACCTGAGCAGGTTGTCAACTGCAAGGACCCCACCGCACAATCGTGGAGGTCGTCATTCAAGTACGTCTTTTCCTGAGCTCCTCCCTTTCTTTCTCTCATGCATCCCCTCCTTCCCGACGAATTTCATCTCCATTCCCTCGGCCCGTTCTTGGCCGCCACCGCCCAGCTGCACCCCAAAGTCAACATCAAATTGATCGTCATCGCGCTCATCGACAGACTCGCCGCCTGCGGAGAGCAAGGACCCGAGGGAGGCAAAGAAGCAAGAAGAGCCTGCAAAGCGGCTCGCTGAAAGGTCCGGTTCTCGAGGGCGGGGGCTAATCAAGCTTATCATCAGTCCGGTCTCGACAAACCCGACGGCGAAAATGTATAGGTTAACTCAGCCGACGAGTCTGGAAAGACTGTCGCCGAAACCCTGTCAGAAGACTCCAAAGGCAAGGCAAGGCAAGGAGAAAGAAAAGGAGGTTGAGCCTGTGAAAGAGTCTCGTGGCATACCACAGAACGTTCAGTTGTTTGAGGTGTTTTGGAAACAAGTCGTCGAGCTCATCCAGGCAGGTCCCGTGCCAGCCGATAGACCCCATCTCACCTATCACCACGGGCTCGTCAAACTTGTCGATGCAAGACGCCACTGCGCTCTTGATCTCGCTCACAAATCTTTCCCTGAGTCGCTATCCTGACAAACTCGAGTACGTCAACCGGATTTGGAGATTCGCGCATAGCAAAATCAATGACTATGCTGACAGGTTTGTATTTCTCTCTTCGCCCATGAGCCCAACACTAATACATGATCCTAGCCCTGATTTATATGCACCCCAGACTGATGCTGACCTTGCAGCGCTGCTCGTGGAACTGATCAACTCGCATCAATTCATTCTCGCCTTGCTTGCCATTCCTTACTCCTTACTACACTCCCCTTCTCTCTCAACAGCTCTTTTCGACGCGACACTCCATCGCGCGCAGCGTCGTCCCGAGCGTGCTCAAGAACGACACGATTATCGAAACGCCCGGTGACGTGGGCGGCATTTCGGATCTCTGTCGCGTGCTTGTCAAAGAATAGTCCGATTCGTTCGGATCAGGGGTCAGGGATGTCAAGGAAGTGCGACGACAGGGGCTGTATGCCGCAGCGGAGAAGGAGGATCTCGCAGAGCAAGGCTGGCTAGCGCGGATGATCCACTCGTTCCGGGTCGAATCATTGGGGGTGCAGTTCAAGGTACGTCTCAGTGTCATTTCACAAACGGTGGCGACTGACAATATCAGTTATTGCAATCCGCACGCCGCCATTTCGAGCTGGGTGGCAAACATATGCGGTATACGTTTCCTGCGCTGATCATGTCGAACATCGAGTTCTATCGGCGATACAAGCACCGTGAACACGTCGTAAGCACACGACAATGCTATCCGATGGTGTCTGTCTGATTGACGCGCGCGCAGGAAGACGAATGGCACTCAAAAGTGACAACGATCCTAAAGTTCGTGCGGGAATGCACCTCGATCCTCGCCACGCAGGTCGACTCGCCCGCGCTCGCGCTCCGCCTGTTCCTGCTCGCCGCGCAGATCGCATCCGAATGCGGAGGCGGGTTCGAAGACCTCGCGTACGACTTTTACGTGCAGGCGTTCTCGGTGTACGAGGACTCGATCTCGGAGAGCCGCGCACAGCTGGCGGCGATCACGCTCATCATGTCGACGCTGCAAGGCGCGCGCGTGTTCGAGGTGGACGGGTACGACACGCTGATCACGAAGGCGGCGCTGCATGGGGCGAAGCTGTTGAAGAAGCCGCACCAGGCGATGGCGGTGCACGCCGCGAGCCATTTGTGGTGGCAGGAGGCGACCGCCACCGAGGAGGGCGAGGGCGGTGGTGTGCGCGACGAGGGCGGGCGCAAGGACGATGGTGGGGGTGGGAGCGGGGGTGAGGGCGAGGGCGAGGTCAAAGCGGTCCGTCTCTTTTTTGTTCCTGAATTTGTTTATGAAATGGGGGAGTGACTGACGTGGTCCCGCACACAGTACCCACACCAGGACAGCAAACGAGTGCTCGAATGCCTCCAAAAGTCGCTGCGGATCGCGCACTCGGCGACGGAGGAGATCGTGACCGTGCAGATCTATTGCGACACGCTCGACAAGTATCTGTACTACTTTGATCGCGGGGCGTCTGCGGTGCGTGTCTCTCCGCGCGTGTGAGAGTGTATCGAAGAGGGGGGCTGACGTGCGCCGTGAACATAGATCGCACCCAAGTTCATCGTGTCGCTCGTCGAACTCATCACGTCCTCCATCGACAGCGTCGGGGGGTCGTCCTCGTCCTCGTCTTCGTCGTCGCCGTATTCGACGACGTACCACCTCCACCCGTCCCAGCGGACGGAAGGGGTGGCCTCGCCCGAGATGATCCAGCGGCACTTCCGGAACACGCTGCAGTACATCCACGGCAAGAAGGTCGCGCGGGTGGCGCGGTACGAGGAGGTGGAGGTCGCGGGGGCGTTGTTGAAGATGGGGATCACGCGGTGATGATTGACGTGTTGGGTTACAACTTGGGAGGTTGGAGGAAGAGGATAGGTGATATCATCACACGGCCGTGTTCTGTTTCTTTCTCTTTTTTTACAACGTGGATGGACCTTTGTGGGTGGTGTATCCAAGCGGCCGTCGTTACTCAGCGGCATGCCACACGAAGTAGAAATCACGCATATCTTCGACGATCCTAACTCGGGAAGTACCTTTGCGCCCACAGCGATATGATCGTGGAGACAATAGGACCCGTGCACCGCATCGGAAGTCAGGTCTTCGCAACGTTGTTCGGCTCTCTTTTCCTTATCGTTCCCATCATCACCCACGCGCCGATCACCTACGTTTCGACCAACCTCTCAGCTTTTGTAGCTCGGACTCGATTTTCGCAAATGAAAGCTCGCATAGAGAAGCTCAGATCTCGCATCACCAGAAGCGACTCGGACGGGTCCCCTCGACAGGACGTCGCAGTGGGCCCGCAGCCTACATCTACAGAGGGGTCTGACACGCGTCCTGTCCCTACACGGAGGTCTCACCCCGTGCGACCCGGTATGATCTCCCCTCTGTCGCATGGGCATTCTCTCTGTTCAACTCGCGAGGATCTCTCAGCGCTTTTCCCCCTCACCCGATCTAGAGCGTTTGGGGGCGACACGAACCTACGTCCGGATTACAGCCCGCAAGATCCCATGTCCCGATTGCTGGGCAGTGGATCAGACATTGATGTACCAAGTGAGCATTTTTACATCTCTGTACATTCTCACAACTTGAGCACCATAAAAGAGCCAAGTGGGGCTGCCAATATTTCCCACATCATGCAAGATGTGGATCCAGACCTCTTGAAGAAGTTTGGGAGAATTAGGATCCTTATCATTGGCCGAGCTAATGCTGGGAAGACAACTATCCTTCAAAAGATCTGTAATTCAACAGAACATCCAGAGATCTATGATTATGAGGGAAACAAGGTGCTTGTGTTACAAGACTGCATTGAATAGCTACTGACCTTGTGGGCATGTGATTAGGTTGATCATGTAACTGCAGGGACAAGAGAGGTGAGCTGCTGCATATATATCAGGAAGTTGTCCTTTCACATGTTGTCCATAGTGTGGATTGCATGACATCAACCATGAGATGGTCTTCAAGAGCAATCCAAGATTTGTCTTTCATGACTCTCTTGGACTTGAGGCTGGAAGCACAAAAGAATTTCAACTCATGAAGGACTTTCTTGCTGAGCACATTGTTACTACTCAGCTCAAAAAGCAGATTCATGCTATATGGTGAGCTAAAATAATTATGTTTTGATTTTGTACTGACAGATGTAGGTATTGCATTCCTATGGATCAACTCCATTGTGCCATTGCTGTTGCAGAGGAGAGGTTCTTTAGTGAATGTGACACTGGAAATGGTAAGGAAAACTTCTGAGGGGTCCATTTGTACTGATGATATGATTCATAGTTCCAGTTGTGGTGCTGTTCACAAAATTTGATGCACTCCTTGCTCAGGCATTTCTGCCAGAGTATCTTCTTTTACCTGAAGATGAAAGGCAGAAGAGATTGCAGAATGCTGCCCATGAAATGTTTGAGAAGAGGAATATTTGGGGAGATCTGTGTAAAATGGCATTTCCACCCAAGGCATCAGTACAACTTCAAGGTGACTGGTCTATGATTTTTGGTCTATGCTATTAAGCACCCCCCTAGACATGGATACAACTAATACAGGGTGCAATATACTACTGGAAAAAACAGCAGCTGCAATGGACAGTAAAACACTGCATTCATTGTTGATATCAGCACAGGAAAGAAACATATTACTTTGCATCCAGTATGCTGTCAGATGGTAAGCACAATCAGATCAAAATGTAGACTGAGGTAGTAATTCATCAAGTGCTTTGGAGAAACATGTTAGCCAAAGGATTACTAGAGAGGACTGTAATGTAATGGAGGCAATTGCAAGTTGGTTTCCACATACAAAGGTGAGATTTACTAATTACATTGATTATCTTCTCTACTAGCTAAATATTATGATTAGCTGGTAAGTTAGCTGATAGGCATTCAAAATAATCATTCTTTTTATGACTCATTCTCCTGCTACTCTTTTATTTTCAGTTTGTGAGTAGTCTGTATATCAGTCATGTGCAGTTTCCTCATGACCCCTTTCTCCTACTGCTCTTCTACCAATAGGGAGTGAGTGGTTTGATATGCAATCCAAATAACGTTTTTCTCATGCTTCTTAATCCTGCTTTTTTTGGTTTACAGCAAGTAAGTCACCTGACATGAAGCACAAATCAATGTATTCTGATATCCCTTTCTTTTTTTACCTTCCTGATTTCAGGAAGCAAGTATTTTCATGTATTTCAAAATTTCTTCTCATGTGGTACACTCCTGTTGTTCTTGCATTTACAGCAAGTAAATGATCTGATGTGCCACAAATGATCATTCTCTGATAGTCATTTTTATTGCCTTGTTCTTTCACAGGGAGTCAGTCAATTGATATACTTCTAAGAAGCATCCTTATTAAGGTCCTTATTTCTGCCATTCATAGCAAGTAAGTGTTTTGATGGCATTAGAGACATGAATTCTTATGTATCTTGGCATTTCTGCTTATTGCTTTTCCCCTCATAGCAAGTTAGTGGTCCAATATGTATACATCAAAAATGAGTATTTTTCTCATGAACCTTACTCATGGTGCACCTTACTTATAGCTTGTAAGTAGAACAATATGTGCCAGCAATGCACACTTTACTCATGGTGCAATTTCTTAATGCTCTTCCATACAGCAAGTAAGTATCATGTACATGAAACACAAATAACCTTCTCATGATCTTGCTCCTATTCCTTGTCTATTTATAGGGAGTAAGTGGTCCAATGTATCTCAGAAATCAGCATTCTAACATTATCCTCTCTTTTGTTGTTCTTCTATTACACATAGTGTGTGAGTGGTCTGATATACATACTGCATGTTGTCCATGTCTCATGAATTTCTTCTGCCATTCATAGGGAGTAAGTGGTTTGATGCAATCTGGTCATTCTTTTCATGCTTTCTGCTACTCTTCTATTTATAGGAAGTGAGTGATCTTGTGTATATATGTAAAAAATAAGCATTTTTCTCTTTTATCATTTTCAATTCATAGGTGGTAAGTGATCTCACATATATGTATTAAAAATGAGCATTTTTCTCATGGCCTTCTTTCCCATTACCCCTCTATTTATAGGGAGTAAGTGGTGTGATATCTATCAAAAATAAGCATCCTTCACATCTCTGTTTCAATCCATAGGATGTATGTGCTTTGTGTGCATCAGAAACAAGTGTTTTCTCAGTGTCACTCTCATCCACAGGAAGTAAGTGTTATTAGTATATTGTAAATGATAAATAAGCTCTTCTAATAACACTTGATCATACTGCTGTCTTGTTTATAGGGTGTAAGTGGTCTGATATGGTGGCTCTGATGGAAGTGAAATTCTCATGTCCCTCTTAATATTTCATTTTATAGCTTGTAAGTGGTGATGTATATTGAAAGTCAACCTTCTTCTGAAGAATCTTCCTTCTATTTCTTTGCCATTTATAGGAAGTAAGTAGTTTTATTTGTACTAAAAATAAACATGCTTCTTTCTTCCTGTAATTTCATCCTTAGGTGGTGAGTGATCTAACATATATCAGGAATGAGCATTCATCTCATGGTCCTCTCTTGTACACTCTTCCATTCTTACACATAGTTTGTAAGTGTTTTAATGTGAATCCAAAACAAGCATACTTCCAATAGATCTTTGTTATTCTGCCCTTCTATCTGCTAGATTGTATGTGCACTCATAATGCTCAAACAAGAGCATCCTTCTCATGGTATTTTCTTCTATATATCTTTCATTTATAGGCAGTGAGTGATTGGATGTCCATTTGAAAATTGATATTTTTCCAATGAATGACCTTCTATTTATAGCTTGTAAGTGGCTGTATGCATCAGGAACAAACATGTATCTCATGGCTCTTCCCACTTCCCATTTCTACACATAGGAAGTAAGTAGTTTAATAAACATTCTTTTTATTCAGGTCCTTTTCTAATATTACTTTTCCATTCATAGAGGGTAGGTGGCAAAATGCACATCATAAATCAGTATTCTCTCATCTCCTTTATCTTTCACTCATAGGAAGTAAGTGTTTTGATATGCACCAGAAATCAGCACACCTCTCATATGTCCCTTTTCTTTTGTAGTCTGTAAGTGATTTGGTATGCATTAGACATGAAGATTTTTCATGTGAAGTGTTTTTCCTTTGTCATTCATAGGAAGTAAGTGATTGATGTAAATCAGAAATGAGTTTTTCTCTCATGCCTTTTCTTTTCTTTTGCTACTCTTCTATTTATAGGAAGTAAGTGATTTGATGTATATCAAAAACAAATATTTCTATCTTTGCTTGCTGTCAATTATAGACAGTAGGTATTCTGATGGCCATTAGAATGAATATTCTTCTCATGATTCTGTCCCTTGCTATTCTTTCATTCATAGCCTGTAAGTGGTTTAATGTTACTGAAAATGGGTGTTTTTCTTAAAGTGCCTTTATCTCTATTCACAGGAAGTATGTGTTTTGATGAACATATGTAATAGATGACTATATTTCTCACTGATATTTTTCTTGATTTTCATTTCATAGCAAGTAGGTGATCTGATGTATATTAGAATAGGCACTTGTCTGATAATCTTTTCTTTTCAATTTCTATTTGCAGAAAGTATGTGTGTTTGCACAGTATGTTGTCAACATAAGCATCATTCTTACATGGCTATGCCCTTTTATTGCCTTCATATTTTATTCATAGGCAGTGAGTGGTTTGTTGCACATCAGTGATCAGCATTTTTATACTTTTTTCTCCTGCTTCTCTTCTATGCATAGTTTGTAAGTGGTCTGATGTGTGTTACAGTTGTTCTCTTGTCGTTCACATCCTATCTTTTGTTCACTCTTCCTTTTCGTTAGAGTGCTTCACGCACACCTTTGTGATGGTTCTTATCTCGATGCTGCGCATCCTTTCTTCTTTTCTTACTCATTTATTCTTACTCGACGCTGACGCGTCCTTTTTACTCATTCTTGCTTACTCGACGCTGACGCGTCCTTTGTTCCTTCACCTTCCAAGACATTCTACGCTTACGCGTCGTCTAGTATATAGTCCATTCGTCTACAACGATGTACTCTATTCTCGATCTGCGCAATCTAGCGTACTCTTGAGTCATCCTCAGCTCCTCAGTCCCTCAGTCCCTAATCCGCCTTCCAGGCGTGGTCCTTCGTCCCTTCGTCCCTTCGAGCTGAGTTGTACCTCTTCGTGAGTGTCCTGCTCGTTGGTAAGTCTTCAACATAGTCTTGGTCTACTCGAGATACGCCCTGCGTAACAATGTGCATCATAAATAAACATTCCGCTTACAATCCTTGATATGCTCCCCATTGTTCTTTAGCTGGTAAATGGCCTGATGTACCTTGGGAACAGCATTTTGCTTATGCTGCTCTTTCTACCTCTCTTTCATTTACTGTATAGGAAGTAAGTGATTTCATATGCATCAAAAATAAATATTTCCTCCACTCCTGCTTATCTGTCTACAATTATAGCAAGTAAGTGATGTGGGGTTTCATCTTGCCAATAAGTTGTCATTTATTTTATTTAATGTTTAGTTGGTAAGCATGACTTTTCATTTCTCAACATTATTTTCATGTTTTACATGGATCCTTAGGATGTAGGTTGCCTATATCAAACCATGATGGGTCTTTTTATGCAGAATCAACTTTTATAATTAGGAAGTAAGTGTTATTTTATTTGATCATGTTTTAAATACTTTTACTTACTCCCTCTTATTAGACAGTCAGTTCTCCACTTTCATTAATTTGTATGGCTAAAATTATACAGATTGTTGGTACTGCTGAGCCACAGCAGGTTTGCCCTTTTCATGAAATAATTAATGAACCCTTGTCAACAGTCTATCACTTTACAGATTTCATTATCCAGCATGCATGAATCTTCTTTGGTATATTTATTTATGGTACATCAGAGTCATTTGTTTATTAAGCATATGTTTTCAAGGCTCAACAGGAAGTGAACACTTGGGAAGATGTCCTTCAGCAAGGAATAGGCATGTTGCTCAAATTTATGCCCAAATAATGTCATTATTTTTTTTTCTAGGTCTCCTGCTTGTTTTTCAACATTCCTTTTTCCTTGTTCAAAACAATGTCATGGATCCATTCAATGTTGCTGTAGAAAAGTACTATACATCTGGAACATCCACTCAGGTAGCCAATGAGCTTGAAGGTGTCTATGACCAATATCTTGCTGCAGACAAAGAGGGAAGGAGAAAACTTATTATGGATGTGGTCATGCATCATCCAATCTATGAGTAGTCCAATTCATCCTTGTAACCTAGAACTTGATCTTGATACCTTTGTACATACATATATGTACAGTACCCACATACATATGTAGTTTCATTTCAAAGGCTACATGCAAATTCCTTTGTTGTGAACAATCCTGGAAGTGAGTGCTTCATTTCATACATAATGTAGGTTAGATTAGGTTAAGCTCTTTTGTACAAGTATCAAAGTTATTGGGATTCCATTAAAGCTGTATGGACTCAAATGGACATGGAGCAAATATGATTGCATAGAAAAGTTTTCCAGGTATTGTCCCACCAGTATATGTACATATGTCAATGATCCATTTCAAACAAGCATCTGAAAGGAGACAGTTATACTGTTATATATATGTTGTCACACCACCCCATGTGCTCATGAGTTGCTACATATCTCAACAGGCCAAACATACTTCTGGATACATGTAGAAGAATGACTTCACAGGTCCTAGGATCACTCAGTTGCACAGCTTACAGTGGAATACTGCAAGATTGTCATCTGCATACATAAGTAATAACATGAAACTATGTACTTATTGACAGAAACATCATCAGCAATGAAGCATAAAGCTTATCTGAGAGGATCACTCATAGCCATTGTTCAAACATATCTGCAAGCTTGCCTGTCAAATTTTCACACCTCCACAGCTGTACCCTGGCAAACAGGAAGAGTAGAGGGATGTTCATAAAAGCCAAGATCATCCTCTCAGAATGTGTGTACTCATACAAAAGGGAGATCAAGTGGAGATCAAACCTGCATCATTTTGAGAGTTTTACATGCCTTGGAGGGCAAAGAGAGCTTATCCTGTGTGTGAAGACTTGGCAACCTGTGTGCATAAATATTCGACAAGGTGAATCGTCAACGCACTGTGGCTGATACGAGCCTTGACATCATCTTTCAACTGCGTGTGCTCCACAAATGCTCCTTGTGGATGCAGAGTTGGGTGTGGCCGCAATCGCAGCGAGATTTCTTGGTCATCGCACTGTCATTTGTTCTCATTGGTTTTCGCACACTGTTTTTGTCGTGTGGGCAGTGAGCATGGGTACCTTGGTATCACAAACATGCTGCATTTCTTCAGTAACGTTAGCGTAGGGCCAACACACGCAAGCTACAGATAAGTGTCAGCGAACATGTTCAGAGCGAGGGTGCAAACCGGTAGAGGTCACTACTCCGTGAAAAAAGCGTCAAGAGGAAGCTGTGGACTCGAGCGTGCATATATGCTAGGCCACAGGGTGCAGAAACAGGCACACGTCAGAGGTGAAAGGACGAGAAGAGAGTGAAACCTCAAGCGTGCCCCCACACCATGTATCCAACCAACACTAGGTGGTAAAATAACTCACGCACCGATCAAGCGCTCGAAAACGCTCGCTAGTCATGACCGGTAAATCAAATACCTCCATAGTTTGAAGGAACCGTTGGGGTTTCTAAGCCGGTACCGTGAAACAAGTGTGAAACTCACGGTATAAAGAATGAGTTCCCCACGGTTTACATGTTTTGATTTCGGGAGTGAAACGTATATTTTTGGGGCGGATTCAACGTGCACCGGCCCGGGAAGCATGGGTGGACAAGGGAACGAACCTCAGAGCGAGAGGGTACATGATCCAACATGGATCCCCGTTCGGCGTTTTGTTTGTCTGTTAATTGTGCTCGTGTATAAGCCCAAGCTTTCCATTGTGACAGGATGCATGTCGAACCAAGTGGTGGGGAAGGCAGACGAAGCGGCAGTGTGGGAACAACGCGGACCGAGCGTTGAACAGACCCGTTGAACGAGCGGAGTTGGTGGGGCATTGCAGTGCGTGGAGTCCGGTGATGGTGAAACGACGAGACGAGCACGACCAACCCCGTCATCGAGGAGGCCAAACTCCTCAGCGAGTCGCACGCCACCGTCATCGGTCAAGATCCAGGTCAGCCAGATGCAACGCCATCTCATGCGTGTCCTCGTCGTCCAGCACATTCCTCACCGCTACATAGGACAACGATGACATCATGGACGCCCTCGAGAGCGCCAGTCTCATGCTCGCTGAACTCCGCTCCACCTCCTCGTTCTCCCCAAAGCAGCACTATGAGCTCTGTGCGCACCCTCCTTTCCCACCCCACTCCGCCCGACGTTCCGCCGACATGGCCCTCTTCGATGCCCTCCGTCACCTCTCAAACTACCTCTACGACGCACACACCCAGTCCAGACACCACCTCGCAGATCTCTACGAGCTCGTCCAGTACGCGGGCAACATCGTCCCCCGTCTCTACCTCATGATCTCCGTCGGCTCCGTCTACATGTCGATTCCCGACGCGCCCGTCAAGGAGATCATGAAAGACATGATGGAGATGAGCAGGGGTGTCCTCAACCCGATACGCGGCCTCTTTCTCAGACACTATCTCTCCGGTCAGACGAGAGACCATCTCCCCATAGGCACCGATCCCGGGTATGCCCTCTCCATCCTGCTTCCGTCCTCCTCACACCCCCAGTCCCCAAGGGAACCTGCAAGACTCGATCTCATTTGTTCTCACAAACTTTATTGAAATGAACAAGCTCTGGGTGCGCCTCCAACACCAGGGTCACTCTCGTGACCGCGAAAAGCGCGAGGTCGAACGTCGCGACCTCCGGATTCTCGTCGGCACGAACCTCGTCCGTCTGTCCCAGCTCGATGGCGTCGATTTCGAGCTGTATCAAAAGGACATCCTTCCCGCGATACTCGAGCAGGTCGCCAACTGCAAGGACCCCATCGCACAAGAATACCTCATGGAGGTCGTCATTCAGGTATGTCTTTTCTTCCCCTTTTCACTCCCCCATGCATCCTCCCCGCAGGTGTTCCCCGACGAATTTCATCTCCATTCCCTCGGCCCGTTCTTGTCCGCCACCGCCCAACTGCACCCCAAGGCTGACATAAAGCTGATCGGCATTGCGCTTATCGACAGACTCGCCGCCTACGCTGCCCGTGAAGCCGAGAGCGAGGACCCGGAGGAGACAAAGAAGTAAGGCGAGGCTACCGCCAAGCGACTCGCCGAGAAGGTCCGTTTCGCGAGGAAGAGGGCTAATCACGCTTATCACCAGTCCGACCTCGAGAAACCCGACGGCGAGGATGTCTGGGGTAGCACAACCGACGAGCCTGAAACGACTGTCCCCGAAACGTTGTCAGAAGACTCCAAGGGCAAGGAGAAAGAGAAGCAGTCCGAGCCCGTGAAAAAGTTCCGTGGGATACCGCAGGACCTCCAGTTGTTTGAAGTATTTTGGAAACAGGTCGTCGAGCTCATCAAGGCAAGTTGCGTGCCGGCAGATGGACCCCATCTCACCTATCACCGCAGGCTCGGCCAGACTTGTTGATACAAGACATCACCGCCCTCTTGGTCTCCCTCACGAATCTTTCTTTGAGCTGCTATCTTGACAGACTCGAGTACAGCGACCAGATTTTAAGTTTCGCGCACAGCAAAATCAAAGAGTATGCTGACAGGTCTGTAATCTCTTCACCCATAGGTGCGAAACTGATACACGATTCTAGCCCTGATTTACATGCACCCCAGGCCACTGCTAACCTTGCATCGCTGCTCGTGGCCCCGATCAACTCGTATCAATCCGTCCTCACCCCACTTGCCATTCCCCGATACGTTCCCCTTCTCTCCAAACAGCTCTTTTCGACGCGACGCTCCATCGCCCACAGCGTCGTCTCGAGCGTGCTCAAGAACGACACCGTCATCGAGACGCCCGGTGACGTGGATGGCGTCTTGGATCTCTGTCACGCGCTTATTAAAGAGCAATCCGATTCGTTTGGATCAGGGGTCAGGGATGTCAAGGAGGTGCGACGACAAGGGCCGTATGCCGGAGTGGAGAAGGAGGATCTTGTAGAGGAACAGGGCTGGCTCGCGTGGATGATCACTTGTTCAGGGCCGAATCCTTGGGGGTGCAGTTCGAGGTATGTTTCGGCGTCATGCACCAACGATGACGACTGACGATCTCAGTTGTTGCAATCCGCGCGTCGCCATTTCGAGCTAGGGGGCGACCGCATGCGGTATACATTTCTTGCGTTGATCACATCGAGTATCAAGCTCTGTCGGGGATACAAGCACCGCGAACACGTCGTAAGCACACGACAATGCTCCCCAATGGTGTCTGTCTGATTGACGCGCGCGCGCAGGAAGACGATTGGCAGTCGAAAGTGACGACGATCCTAAAGTTCGTGCGGGAATGCACCTCGATCCTCGCCACGCAGGTCGACTCGCCCGCGCTCGCCCTCCGCTTGTTCCTGCTCGCCGCGCAGATCGCGTCCGAGTGTGGGGGCGGGTTCGAAGACCTCGCGTACGACTTTTACGTGCAGGCGTTCTCGGTGTACGAGGACTCGATCTCGGAGAGCCGCGCACAGCTGGCGGCGATCACGCTCATCATGTCGACGCTGCAAGG
>JBBPUI010000745.1:0-15991 GCA_038094615.1 Heimioporus aff. retisporus | reverse complement strand
ATGGAATCTCTAAGCGCTTTGGAATCTTCTATATACTCGGGCGAAGATGCACCGCGATGTCTCCTCACCCGCAACAGCAGGACCTCTAAGCCGCCGATCTCATCGCCTCCTACCTTCAAACCCCACTGCTGGAGGTGATGCCTGTACTTTGGTTCCCACTCGTCTACGCTCACATCCATTTGGGTGACCACGATCACAATTAATGCGTGAGATAGTCCGGTGCTCCGCTCCGTGTAAGCATCATAGAATTGTTCCCAGGATATCGGAGAGTCGATCTTGGACGCCGGAATACACCACATTACGATCCGTTTTTCCCCCATCGAAGAAATTCTCAACCCAGATTCGACGCCAACCTGTCGGAACACCATGGTGCCATCCGCCGTGTCTTCGAGGCCGCGTGTGTCCCAAAGTTGACATCGTAAGCCGGTCGCCAACGCGCAAGAGTATGAGGCACTGTGCGAAGTTACTGCGTGGGAACTCCGCCCCACTCGAGCGGCCGACTGCGAGTGGTTTGGAACGCCCATGATCATGTTGATCAGAGTGCTCTTCCCGGCACCTGTCTGGCCGACGAAAACAACCTCGGCACTGGTCCATGGCATCTGTGCGTATGAAAGTGTAAGTACTACAAGATGCATTATTAAGTGAGTAATTGACTCACCTTGTTGATCTCATGGCGTTTCTGATCACCGATAATTTCGTCGACACTGGATGCTGAGAGTAATGTACCATAATCATCTGATTGACATTGAAAAGAATGACTGAGGTGTCTGAGATTGAAAAAGGAACATTAATTATTTAATAGCATAAGGTGATTTGGTACTTACGCCCCTTCAAGTTCGCGCCTGACAATTGGGACCATCGTTGTGTGCTCCACGTCGAGTTCGAAAGGGTCACTTCGGACACGAGCAATGCATCAGGCACGATCTCATCAAATACTAGTTTGCCAGACTCACCCGACATCATCATCATCATCCTTCAGTAAGAATCTGAAGGTTTTCTTCCGTTGATTGAATAGTGTGGCAATCCCGACCTCCACAGATATGCTCGGTGCGTCAGATGTGGATAACTCCAGCATTTGTTGCAAGACGTCTAAGCATTCCTTGGGTTCTTCTCCGCGAAGCCAACCCGCTTCATCATCGCCGAGGGTCATATCGTCCGAAAGAAATCGATCAATTGATTGCAAAAGTGTCCCAGCAGCCGTGCGGATCTTTCTTAGCCTCTGTAGGACATCGGAGAATCTCGTGGTATAGCACCAGTAATCGCCGGTCTTGAAAGCCTCACTTGTAGACCACGAAAGAAGGCTTTTCGACGTCATTAAAATCCTAGCGAGTATCCTCTCTTGCTACGCAAATTGATTGAAGGTCAGGTCAATGATATTAGCGGAATGGCTCACAAGCAGCCCCAGGGTCGTCAATAATGTAGATTTGGAGTTCCCACACCAATCGCAGTTAAGCTCCCAGCACTCGGAATTCCATGGGCATTGTCCAAGAACCTCGCGCAACGCGGCATCTCCCATGGCCCCAACAGCCTCTAAATCAATGCCTTGGCGCGCGAGATCCTCCACGGATGCATTCACCAGTTCGGAAAATAAGATCCGGGAAGGTATGGGTGCACCGATGGAGATCAAGTACCGCAACAGGGAGACACAACCGCTAGAAACAGCCGAAGCGACTGTAAGGAGGAACGCCTCGGATGTAAGGTCGTGGAGGCGCATCCCTATTTGTACCAGTCTTCGAATCACCGCTAGAGAATGTTCTTCCGTTTCATGCGGCTGAAAATATTGGTGTCGATCGAGGGTGTGAAAAAGGGTTTCTGCGCCGCGGACTCCGTCATCCATCACCCACTCCGCAAATTCGTCTGCCTGTATCAGGGACAAGATGTGACGTGACGAGTATTCGCAGCGATTCCACGAAAAGATAGTGGAATACACTTGTCCAGGTATAGCTGCGTTCCCCTCCTTCAAAAACAAGTCGACCAGAATGTCATTCCTGTGACGTAGAGCGACCAAGAGCGGTACGGTTCGTTTCGCTCCACCAGGTCCTATGTCGCATCCGCTGCTATCTACATCAACACCTCGTATTAACAACGTCCGGGCATGGTCGGCCTTGTCAAAGTGTGCAGCATGTACGAGGGGATTCGAGTTGTACTCAGTTTCGGGGGAGGTTCGACTCAGGAAAGCGCGCAAGAATGGCTCGGGAAACAGGGATATTAAGGCGCATACTACGAAGGCATGGTCTGGGGTTATCCACGATTTATATTGGCTGTACATGGCAGCCAACGCGCACATGTGCTTCCACGTCATTTGTCGCTTCTGTATTTCCGATTGGAGGATCGCCATGGAACTGATGGCGGTGCCGTCCGTCGGCTCAAGTTGTGCCAAATGGTCGAAGGCACACGAGAATACGTAATCGAGAAGTGGGCGCGAAGGTATCAAGGTGACAGTAACCACATGTTGAGATTGAAGGGTCCCATTACCCTCTAGAAGAGACTCCGGGTTGAGGGAGGCAGTGAGATACCACATACACTGCTGAAAAACCTGCTTATGAGCTTCATGCAGGCTAATATGGTATGCTGGCAGTTTTATGCGGGTGCATTCATCTATCAGATATTCCTGTTTGTGCAATGTAAAGTTTACGCAGATGCAAAAACTCCGGTCACTCACCTTGACACTAGAGTGAGATAAATTAACAATGTCGGTCTCTTCATTGTGCACCACCAAGCTCCCAAGCACATCCAGCAAGGCGTATTTATGCATCGGAGCCATTTCTCGATTGAAAACACGCTTCTCGAAGTCAACAGTGAGCGCCTCGATCATTTCCGCCAGTGTAAGCGATCTGGAAGCAGTCACAAGCCATGCCAGCGCGCGTCGGGCTACTTTCCACTCCGATTTTTGTTGACCAATCCCGAAGAGGATTCTTTCATATGTCGCCTCGAGACCCACCGGGAGGTTGTTCAGCGTCTCGTGTAAATCCTCAAGGGTAACACATCCTTTCAGCGTGTCGAGTTGACACTGCACCCACCGAAACCTGACAAACCAGGGCCAATGAGTTTGCGAGAACAGCACTATCGGGTATTAGACGGACATTCCATCGGCCTTTTGCTCTAGCGTAGTACGGATCTCCTGTTTCAAGACGGGATCCAAGAACGCAAGTCGCGAGTGAGAGTCTACCTCTCGGTGGATGTGTAACTTGATGTCCCCCGAAACAGCACCAGCCATCGCATCCAAAGATATGGAGGCCAACCCTCCGAATTTGTGTTTGATGGCTAGAATCGGACGGCTGCTCACGATAAGCCGTACTTCACCTGCCTTCAGCTCAAGGAGAGCATGAAGCAGACGATCGATTTCTTTGCACTCATCGAGCGCATCAATAACTATGCGAGGCGGGCGAGGAAACTGTCGTGCAACGCGAGATACCAAGGAAGAGAGACGAGTAATGTGATTCAACGCCGCGTCACCTTTGCGTTTCTCTTCCTCCAATTCATCGACAATTAGCAGCGCCTCGTGTTTGAGCTTGTTGCGACGGTATTGATCCAATAGCTGGTAGAGCAAGGAGCGCATCACTCGAGTCGCATCCATGGATTCTTCGTTTCCGAAATCGCAGTAAAAATATGCAAGAGGTTCGTCCATGATCGTTTTTTCCAGACGTTCAATCACGGAAGCACTGGATCCAGCTTAATTGAGGGTTGTGCTAAGATCGGATGTGCCGCTCACATCAAAACTGATTTCCCAGACCCAGCTATGGCAGAATTTCCATGAATAAGACGTTCTTTCAACGTTTGGCGCCAAACCTTTTCCCCGTAACCATAGAAAAGATATCTCGCCAGCCAACCACGCCTTGAAGTCAGCTGTTTCCGGTAACCAAGTACAAGTATCCGATTGACGCTGCGAAAGAGTATCCTCGTGTTTCTCAATACATCGGGATGAATTGATCCATCGC
Organism: Heimioporus aff. retisporus; assembly: GCA_038094615.1. Classification (NCBI taxonomy): domain Eukaryota; kingdom Fungi; phylum Basidiomycota; class Agaricomycetes; order Boletales; family Boletaceae; genus Heimioporus; species Heimioporus aff. retisporus. Next base: position 12,053 of record JBBPUI010000745.1, on the reverse strand, counting down.
AGGATGCGTTCTAATTTGCACACTGTAGATGTGTTACATATCGCCCGTTTCCAAAACTTGGAATATACGCGCCGTTGTCTGGACTGTCGAATCTGAAATCGAATATGAATCGAGCTTTGTCCTCGTTGACCATGTTTCTACTACTGCGGGAGAACCATCAAGGATAATGCACGATCTATATGAGCTGAGATCCTCACGGGGGTACAGCGTGAGCTAATAGCAAGAAGTTCTGGCTGAAATTGGAGTGTCCGACATCTGCGATGCGAGGGGCGTCAGGTTTGCCCCTCGTCTGCGAGTTCCTGATGTCGATTTACGGTCAGCCGCTGGCATGATACGACTTGCACCTACCGAATGCTCCCCCGAGCGACCATTGCTTGTTGTAACAAGTTCGTTTTGAGGTTCCTGAAGGGATCATGAAAGACACAGGTTGTTTGCTCAGCGTGCGTACTCACCACACACCCGACGTGAGTAAGTAATCAAAATAGTCGCGGTGACCGTCAATGATCTTGATGGCTTCATATATCCGCTTGTGTGGCTCTGTAGTAAGGAACATGCTGGACCATGTGCTGCTAAAGCCCAGGGTCCCTCTCGTAAGATCAGGTCCTATGATTTTCTTCATTTTATCCAACGCGAGCAGGCATATGACGGCTCCGTTGGTGGAGATCCAGTTTTGAAGCTGCTCGTCGAGGGGAATCCCGTTTGCCATAGACAGGTTGAGTATTTCGAGTATTGCCCCGGACGAGCCAACGATCCTGTTCAACAAGAACTGCGCACGGGATACTTCTTGCTTTTTGACCCCATTCCTACTACTAACGTTGGAGAGCGCTGCACTGAGTTCCTGTGAGATCTGTGCGATCTTGATGAGCGTCGGCAGGGACGACTCCATGATTATAATGGGGTCGTCTGCAGGTTGCAAACTTGAAGAGCAACCCTTAACAATGGCTGGGCAAACGCTGGTAGGAGTAGTGGGGGCTCAAGAGCTAAGGTTCGAACCAGAACGTCGTTTCCTCGGCCTCTTGTGCCGCGTTTTATCGCCATCACTTGCAGAGCTAAAAGTGTCACTTCGATGTGACTAATCTTCTTTACGAAGTGGTTCGGTAACAGCCTAGCACTTGTCCAAAAAAAGTACTTGCTGGCCACCCTCACAAAAAGTAGCCCACCATGACGAGCATGCATAAAAAAAATCACTGGAAGCCGATACACAAACGCTCACTCCAGACTCAACTCGACCGCCAAATTCGCGCTCATCAAGACCACATACGCAACGATCAAAAACATCCCCCACCGTCTCGAGAGCACGTACCCTTTCATCGGCACCACCACGAGCGTCGTCGTCAGCAACAACAGCAAACCGACCGTGCTCGTGATCAACGTCGGCGTGAAGTGCAGGTCGTACGGCGCGCCCCCAGCATCGTTGATGATGTACGTGCCCGAGATACCGATCCCGAGGAGGATATTAACCATCGGGCCACCGAAGCAGGCGGAGAAGCCCATCATGGGGGCAAAGACCTGTCCGGGGTCAGTTCGAGTCGGGTGTGTGTGGGAAAGAAAATACGTACGGCGACGCTCGTGTTGGCGACGAGATCGGCGAGCGAGTTACCGATGGCAAATATCGTGAGACCGATGATGGCATCCGAGAGCCCAAAGATGAATCCGAACGTCTGGCGAAGGGAAGAGACATGAGCGCGCATTTGGAACAGGGTACTAAAAGAGCTACCTGGAGAACGTTGACAACTTCGTCGGCGATCGCCATGATCCACACAATGGCGACTAGAAATCCCATGCAACATCTTGCCATCTGAGCTGCAGGGTGCGAGCCCACGCGCGAAAACGTGAGGACAAGTAACCCCAGCCCAAATCCCCCGGCGGCTGTCCCGGCCAACAGTCGATTTAGATGCCTACTTCCGTCTTGACTCAAAGTCTGTAAATCATGTATTTCCAGACAGCAAAACACGTACTGAACAAGATGAGGACACAAAACAGGGGTCCAAGGATACATTGGGCGGCGGTCAACCACTTGTTAAATCCTACCTCGTGGAGCTCTTCTTGAACTTCATGTTCTGCGAACAACGCCCTCTCGACACCTTCTTCCTCGAATTCAGAGAGACGTGCCTCGTGTTGGACTATCTTTTCCTCGTGTGCGCAGTCGTTACCAAAAGGGGTTATGACGACAGGTAATGTGACTGTTAGCGCCATGACGGCCGGAGCGGCGAGAAGCGAGACGATCTTGCCAGAGGTCGTCTTTGATTTGAAATGGTGAAGCGATGGGAATAAGATATGCCACGTCCGAGCAAGAACATAACGTAGGCCCTGAGGCCGTGGTGGAGGTGCTTGCTCCTCGACTTGAACCTCGGGCAACGGTATCACCTCAGTAGGAGATGCAGGGGTGTGTGAAATGGAGGGAATGGTCGGGAGGGAGAGCGGCGTGCGGGCGCCGTCGTCGCATATATCGGGAACTTCTGCTTGTTCATGGTCCGGCTCCTCCGATATGGAGGTGCGGAGCAGCCTCGGGGAGCGGTCGTTGAGAGGTACACCAAGGGCTCTGTCCCATTCTTCCGGTTCCGGTGGAGGGTGTGGAGAAAGGGAACTAGAGCGACTATGACGGTGAGGGGCGTGATAGTGACCACCTGCATAAGGCGAGACAGGCGAATCAAATACGTTGAGGGATGAGCTAGCCGCCTGGGACTGGAGGGACGCGACAACCTGTCTGAACTCTATGGCACCGACAAGGGAAAAGGAAGGCATTTGTTGAAGATGGGAAGGTGAGGAGATTGGAGAGGGAGTGCGAGAGTGAGGCTGTGGTGGAAGTAGATGGGTTTGTACGCGAGGTATGGCAGGTACGGAGGTGGATCTTGTATGTGTAGGTATGGGTGATGAAAGTGGGGCGGCAGTGAAACTAGTGGAGGGAGTGCGTGGGGGTGATTCTTGAAGAGAAGTGTGAGCATGACGAGGTTTCGAGTTTGGAATGGATTACCGTCAGAGTATGGTCGGACTTGGCTGTCATCCATATACTCTGCGCGTATGGTTGCCTCGACACGACGCTTGTTCTCTCTACGACTCATCCACCAACCGCCGATGATGACGGTGAGAGCGTAGAACACGTACCAGACGATAAGTAAAGTTGACTCGAAAGCAGATATGAGACCATCTCGGAGGATGAAGAGCAGGATGCATATAGCGATAGTAAAGAAGCCGACGTCACGTAGGAATGGGATGGGTTCGACCTTGAATGGGCGAATGATGCACATGGAACCGGCGACACAGGAGACGATAAAGGTTGCAGCACCGAGCAGCTCACCGATTGCCAAGCCACCCGAGTTTGCACGCATGGCGGAAAAGGTGGCAAAGACATCGGGGCTGGCGTTTCCAAACGCGAGCAGGGTGACACCTGCGATGTCCTCGTTCAGTCTGAGGAACTGGGCGAGCGCGGCGAGGTTTGGAGTGAAGAAGTCAGAGGCGGATATGCCGAGGGTGGAGAAGAGGAACAAGAGCCAGAGGAGGAACGCGGTGAACAAGAAGGGTCGGGCGGAAGGGTCCGCACAGAAATACAGCTGTAGATAAGGGATGGAGAGGACCGTGTCTGATGTCGGGCACTCGTCGCGGACATGGAGACACTGTTCCGAGGGGAGGTCGATGTCGAGGGGGAGACACTGCAAAGCACGAGGGTGAGCCAGGATAAGCGAGAGGGTTGCCAAGATACCTCGCCGTGGTCGAGGGGGACGTCGAGGGCGGCCAGGCTGTCGTGCGGCTGGCTCTGGGACCACAGGACGCAGGCGAGCGCGAGAAAGGCCAGAAAGACCGCCTTTGCAGCTGGGCTCGACATGACGGCGCAAGGCAGCCAACGTGCGCATCCGCCGAGAAGAATCGTGGTCAATGTATGACGCTTATGTCATCCACCGCACGGACGCCGACAGCGATGATGGCGATGGCGATGGCGACGGGCTCGGTGGGTGGTGCGCCAAGCAGCGTGGACGTCGAGCGCGGCGACGACGACGAGCATTGCCAGTACTAGTTGACCGTTCTTGTCTTTCCTTCTTAGTGCCACTATCGCCGCTCGCGTTTACCCATCACATATGAAGATCGCTGTCCTCACGTCCGGGGGCGACAGCGCCGGCATGAACGCCGTCGTGCGCGCCGTCGTCAAGATCGGCATACTCAGGCATGTCTCGCCGTGCGCCGCCCCGCCGCCCGCTGACCCCCGATCGCAGAGGATGCGAGACCTACATCGTCCGCGAGGGCTACGAGGGCCTCGTTCGCGGAAACACCCAGGCCCACATCCCGTACGACGAGCCCCTCGCCGACCCCGCCGCAGTCCAGCGTGCCCGCGGTGGCTCCCAGAACAACCTCGTCGAGAACCTCCGCTTCGGCGATGGCGGCCTTCTCCGCGACGGCACCTCCGATCTCTCCACTGGCCGCTCCCTCAAGGGCCGCTACATCGTCCGTGTCGGTTTCGACGACGTGCGGGGCTGGTTCGCAGAGGTTCGCACTCTCGTCTATGCTCAGATCGCTCTGACAGAACCCAGGGGGGTACTCTCATCGGCACCGCCCGGTCCAAAACCTTCCGCACCCCAGAAGGTCGTCTATCGGCCGCATACAACCTCATCAAGGAAGGCATCGACGCCCTCGTCGTCTGCGGTGGTGACGGTTCCCTCACAGGCGCTGATGTCTTCCGTGCCGAGTGGCCCACCCTCCTCGAGTCACTCCACGCCCAGGGCAAGATCACTCCAGACCAACTCTCCAAACACACCCATCTCCGCATCGTTGGCCTCGTCGGCTCCATCGATAATGACATGAGCATGACCGATATGACCATCGGCGCCCCTACTGCATTACATAGAATATGTGAGGCGATTGATAACATCAATTCCACCGCAGCCTCCCACTCGAGAGCCTTTGTACTCGAGGTTATGGGCAGGCATTGCGGCTGGTTGGCTCTCTTCGCTGGTGTCAGGTCCGTTTGTCTTGACATTCACAAGCTACCCATGTTCACCCTTTGTTGGGTAGTGGCGGAGCGGATTTCATTTTCATCCCCGAACACCCTCCCGAGATCACTCCTTGGGAGGACTTACTGTGCGACAGGATCAAACGCGCAAGTCTCTGGTTCATTATGCATTCTATTCCCTCTCATCATCCCCCAGCATCGCCAAATCGGAAAGCGTAAAACGATCGTCATTGTGGCCGAGGGTGCTCATGATGCCAACTTACAGCCCATTCGTGCCGATTACATAAAGGACGTCCTCACCGAACGCCTAGGGCTAGATACCCGAGTCACTACACTTGGACACACGCAGCGTGGGGGTAAGCCGTGCGCGCTTGACAGAACCTTGGTAAGAAAAACATCTTCCTGATCCTCAGGCTCTCACCACCCCTCTAGCCCACGCTGCAGGGCGTCGAGGCCGTCAATGCCTTGCTTGAGGCTACCCCTGATACCCCTTCATACATGATTGGGATACGAGAAAACAAGATCACTCGCGTGCCCTTGATGGAAGCAGTCGAGATGGTACTCTCATGTTCACTCTTGCCGCACAGCTGGCTAATAACTTTTGTAGACAAAGGCGGTTTCGGAGGCAATCGCACAAAAGGATTTCACTAGGGCCATGTCCTTGCGTGATCCCGATTTCCATCAGAGTCTCGAGAATTTCTTCACTGTGTCGACTTTATACACAGAGAAACAGCTCCCAGAGGATCAGGTCAGCCATTCGCTATGACATTGCACTCGTCTGTCTAACATTCTACAGCAAATGCGCATTGCTATCTTACAGTGAGTCCTAACCACCCTCACGCAACAATGTCTCAATTTTGCATCATTACAGCATTGGTGCGCCCGCCGGAGGGATGAACGCTGCCACAAGGGCTGCCGTCAGGTACTGCATCAAACAGGGGCATACCCCACTCGCGGTACACAACGGCTTCCGCGGTCTCCTGGACGACAACGTCCACGAGCTTTCCTGGCTCGGCGTCGACGGCTGGACTGCTCGCGGTGGCTCTGAGCTCGGTACAAATCGGACCCTGCCCAACGTCGACCTCGGCGCCGTCGCGTCCCGTTTCCAAGAGCATGATATCCAGGGACTCTTACTCATCGGTGGATTCGAAGCTTTCAATGCATTACTGATCCTCGACAACGGACGCAAGCTATACCCGTCGTTCAATATTCCCATGGCACATCTCCCCGCAACGATCTCGAACAATGTACCGCTGACAGAGTTCAGTTTGGGAAGTGATACGAGTTTGAATGCACTCGTCGATGCATGCGATTCAATCAAGCAGAGCGCATCGGCAAGCAGGAACCGCGTGTTTGTCGTTGAGACGCAGGGTGGCCAGTGTGGGTATATCGCGGCCATGGGTGCGTTGGCGGTAAGGGCCCTTTCGTTCTCTCCCTCTCGCGGTAGTCCTGATTCGTTTCTGAAGACAGGTGCCTCGTTGGTGTATACCCCAGAACAGGGCATGGATCTCGATCTGTTGCGCGACGACGTCAAGTTCCTCAAGTTGCGTTACGGACTGGACGCCAAGGGAAAGAGCGAAGGCCGTCTCGTCATCCGGTAAGTCTCAGCCTCTTCCCCAAACCTCACGCTCACCGCCACAGAAACGAATGCGCATCGACGGTCTACACGACGGACGTGATCACCAAGATGATCAAGGAGGAAGGTGGCGCGCTCTTTGACTCGCGCTCCGCCTCGCTGGGGCACACCCTTCAGGGCGGTGTGCCCTCCCCGCTCGACCGCTCCCGCGCAACGCGGCTCTCGCTCCGATGCATGTCCTTTTTGGAGGAACACCACGCGCGATTGCAAGCACAGCCCGGCCGGGTCAAGGTCGCCCCTCCGGAGAGCGCGGCGGTGATCACGATCCAGGGGAGCACGCTCAAGTGGGTGCCCGTGCAGGAGATGGTGGGGCATGCAGACATGAAGTATCGGCGGGGGAATGTGGCGTGGTGGGCGGGTGTCAAGGAGCTGGTGGATTCATTGGCGGGCAGGACGGAGTTGTTGTGATGGATAGAATCGGTAGAAAGGGCATTTTTGGTCAATGTCACCGTATACAAGTTATTTGGGTATCTAACCGGGCCGAGCCAGGGTCAGTGAACTGGTGGTGACGGCAGACGGCCGCCATCGCTCTACGCCCGTTCCCAACAGTACCCGCCAGGTTGACCGTGATCGGTCCATCATGGAGTCTTCTCTGGCGACGCTCATAAAAATCGCACAAGTCTCGCAGGAACTCAGCGTGGCGTTCTCGCGTGCTAGCGCTAATGGGGTCGATGGGCCGGATGTGTTTCGTGTCCAGCTCTGGATGGACAGGGTCGTCGTCTCATCGGGGGCAATACTCGAAATACTCAACCGGTCTATAATAAACGGCCCGGGGATTCCCTTCGACGAGGAGCTTCATGACTGGATTGCTGCCAACGAGCCAGTTATATGCTTGCTCGCATTGGAAAAGATGAAGAAGATCATCGCATCGAGTCCCACGAAGAGAACCCAATCATTGGGTTGCGGGTGTGTGTTGTCCAGCGTTCTCCATGCCACTACTAGTAGTACAGCGTCACACGAGCAAATCTGTGAGGCCGTCAAAGTCATAGACGCTCACCGGAGCTATTTTAGTTACTTGCTCACGTCGGGAGTCTGGTGAGTACCCGCCCTGGGGAGATGTGCTATGAATATCCGTGAATTGACCCTGATGGGACTTCTGCCGTAGCATGAACACGGTCTACAAAGACAGAACTGTGTCCGTACTTAGGTTTGGTACTTCAGACGATGGTGCGTGCTTGGTAAATTTTGGTGACGTGTCATGCACAACATATCCTACAGTCCGTAAATTAGAAGTCATCCTGCGATGGCTGAATTCACACCGGTGCATCGAGAAACATGGGAATACCCTGTCACAGCGTCAATCAGATACCTGCGCTTGGTTACCCGAAACGGCGGACTTCAAGGCATGGTTGGCTGGCGAAAACTCTTTTCTATGGCTATATGGAAAAGGTTGCGTTCGTGCCAAACGTTGAAAAAGCGTCTTGCTCATGGAGGCTTTGTTACAGCTGGATCTGGGAAATCTGTCTTGATGTGAGTGGCACACTCGGTCTCAGCACATGGCTCAACACACCCGGATCCAGTGCTTCGGTGATCGAACATCTGGAAGACACGATCGTTGACAATCCTCTCGCATATTATTACTGCGATTTCGGAAGTGAAGAATCCATGGACGCCGCTCACGTGATGCGTTCTCTGCTATACCAACTATTGGATCAATACCATCACGGCAGGCTCAAACCTGCAGCGCTCCGACTAATCACTAATGAATTGGACGACGAGAGATGTAAAGGTGACGCACTGCTGAGACACGTTACTCGCCTGTCTTCCCTAGTATCTCGCGTTGCAGGGCAGTTTCTCCGCCCGCCCCGTATAGTCATTGATGCGCTGGATGAGTGCAAAGAAGTCGATCGTCTACTTCACGCTCTTCTTGAGCTAAGGCCAGGCGAAGTGCGGCTGCTCGTGAGCAGCCGCCCAACTCTAGCCATCAAGCATAGGCTCGGCGAGTTACCTTCTATATCTTTGGATACGATGGCTGGGGCTGTCTCAGCAGACATCAAACTACACATCCGCAGAGAGGTGGACTCCCACATTCGACTAGCGTTGTTGGACCCTAAACTGAAACAGAAGATCCGTACTACGCTGGAACAAAAAGCTGATGGAATGTACGTCTCGGTCTAGTACCTGATAATACCGTTCTCGCAAACTCATTTACACTGGTTTGTTAGGTTTCGGTGGGTACAGTGTCAACTCAACACACTAAAAGGATGTGTTACCCTTCAGGAGTTCCAAGGAACACTGAATAATCTTCCGATGGGTCTCGAGGCAACATACGAAAGAATCCTCCTCAGGATTGATCAGCAGCGACCGGAGGGGGATGTGGCCCGACGCGCGCTGGCATGGCTTGTGACCGCTTCTAGATCCCTTACACTAACAGAAATGATCGAGGCTCTCTCTATTGACCTCCAGAAACGCATTTTGGATCGAGGAAACGCACCGGCGCATAAATACGCGTTGTTGGATGTGCTTGGGAGTCTGGTGGTGCACGACGAAGAGACCGATATTGTTAATCTATCCCACTTCAGTGTCAAGGTGAGGGATTGAAGCTTTTGCGCTCGCATGATTCTTACAGTGCGTGAACAGGAATATCTTATGGATGAATGCACCCGCATGAAATTGCCGGCGTATCATATTGACATTCGGGGGGCTCATAAGCAGGTATTTCAGCTGTGCATGTGCTATCTTGCTGCCTCCCTCGATCCCGAGCCTTTCCTCGAGGGTATTGAGATTCCCCAGTCTGTGGAAGATCATGTGGTTACCTTCGACTTGATACCTTCACACCCGCTTCTCGATTACATATTCTCATGTGCCTTTGATCATCTGGCACACCTCGAACCGACAGACGGCACCATCATCAACTCCATGATGGCTGTTCAAATGGAAATACAGAAAAAACCAATGGCATGGAAGCATACATGCGCGTTGGCCGCCGTGTACCACCAGTATAAATCGTGGATAACCCCGGAACACGACTTCATCACATGCGTCTTAATTTCCCTACTTCCGGAACCGTTCTTACGCGCTTTTCTGAGCCGAGCTTCCCCCAAAACGAAATACAAATCGAATCCCCTCGTACATGCTGTGCACCTCGAGAAGGCCGACCATGCCCGGACGATGTTGTTGCGAGGCGTTGATGTGAATGCCAGCGGGTGCGAGATGGGACCGGATCGGGTGGAACGCACCCTGCCGCTCATGGTTGCTCTTCGTCGCGGGAACGACACTCTGGTCGACCTATTTTTGAAGGAGGGGAGCGCAGCTATACCCCGACAAGTATATTCAAACGTCTTTCTATGGAGGTGTGAATACTCACTCCGCCACGTTTCAATCCTTCTACAAGCGGACGAATTTGCAGAGTGGGTGACAGAGGTTGACGCAAAAATCCTTTTTCGCTCTCTCGACAGAGACCGATATTCTGGGCAAGAGTGGGCGGAAGACCATTTTATAGCAGTGGTTCGAAGGCTGGTTCAGCTAGGCTATGATCTATCATGTGAACAATTCTTTCTTGCGATTGCTTCAGCTGCGTCGAGTGGTTATATCTCCGTGATGCGGTACTTGATCTCCATCAATGCACCTATACCTTCAAGAATTTTGTTTTCAGAACAGTTGTGCTCATTATTGCAGGAAATCGTGCCCCAAGGCATTGATCCAGAGGCAGTTGCAGCCAGAGGAGATGTGGCGTTGCACAAGATTCTTGGACTGTGCCCAAGAGTTTTTCGATGTTGGACATTCAGATGCTTTTGGTGCAAGGATTCTAAATCTACATTATTGACGCTCCTGGGGCGAGATGTGAGTTTACAGTATCTCCATATCAAAAGCCGCCTGACCTGAAGATGTTTCCATTGTACTAGGATGAGCAGATACTTGCAGGAATTATAAAGATGTCGAACAAACTTCGATCGTTTCTGAGGTCACTCCCTGTCTTGGGTACCCCGCTTGGTGGAGTGAATGCTAACCACTTCCCCACGAGCAAGAGTTTGCGAAAAATTCGCACGACTGCCGGGATGTTGTTGCGAGCAATCAGTCAATCCATTTTAGAGCAAACCACCCTTGATTCTCACGAACTGCATTGGCTCTCCGGAGACGAACCCGGTGCATGTTTAGACGTTTTGCAACAGATGTCTGAGCTATCCACATCGGATGTACCAAGCAAATCCATCGGCGACAACATTGTTGCACTGTTCGAACAACAGGAAAACCACTTCGATTTCTTATTGCAGATTGATGACGAGTGAGTTTAGCAAATTAGTGTCCGATCAGAGTGTTTCTGATGCACTGCTTGCGACTCCAAATTAGCTCTCTTCGACTTCATATGAATCCCAGTGTGACGCCGCCTGCGGTTGTTCATGACAAGCTGAGTCCTAATTGGGCTGTAATTACCGCGCACTAATTGCAAATAGTATCAGGAGTCGATCAATGATTCGCTGCCCTATGGTTGCCTCACCTCCCACCAGTTACAAAGATGGTCATCACAGAGTAAGTGGATTGCTTACTGATCATGTACTTTTCACTTTCGCACATATAGAAGACACCTTGGGCCAGTGCCATTGTTGTCTTTGTTGGGCAACCTGGTTCCGGGAAGAGCACTCTGATCAACATGATCATGGGAGTTCCAAATCATTCGCAGTCTGCTGCTCGAGTGGGGCGGAGTGCCCACGCAGTAACCTCGCACAGCGCCTCATATCCTTGCACGCTGGCAACCGGCCTGCGATGTCAGCTTTGGGATACACGGGGCATCGACGACATGGCAGATAGCACCACGGTATTCCGACACGCTGGCATCCGATTACTGAAGAACCAGTCGATCGTCATGTGGTGTATCTCAGTTTCCAAGATCGACTTCCAGACATCTTGGACACAATTCTACGATGCTTACAAGGAGCAGAGCACTGGACTATCAAATGCAGTACTCGCGATCGTGGTCACACAAATGGATCCGAGTGTAGAGGAGTGGGAATCAAAGTGCAAGCATCGACTTCAGCAGTTGGGTTTGCAGGTCGGGCGCGATGATGATGATGATGAGGTCGGCGACTCGGAGGTCCTGCTCTTGCGTGTCAGGAGACATCGCGGCGTATCTTCACCCGAGTATATAGAAGATTCTAGGGCACTTCGAGATTACATTGTCCAACTTGCTCGTACATAGCTCACGCTCGCTTCTGGATTCCATTACTTAGTATGGTGGTTTGCAAATTGTCCACACCGGGTTCAATCTTGTGCGCGGTACTGCCGGGTAAACTCGGATACAGCATCGGGGTAGTTACCAACAGTATTGGGCAATACAAACAGTCTTCTTACACGCCCTCAAGGTTGTTTACTGCTTGCGCTGGAGGAAAAGCGCTACATCTGGGGTAAGCAAGTGTCGCAATTAGGTAATGCTCCTCCAGCAGCGACCCTGCTTCTGCGTTCTCAGGCTAGGCGCAACTTGAAGGTTCAAGGTCAAGAGCTTTCAAGACACTCTCCGACCGAATTCATTATCAGCGC
>JBBPUI010000744.1:0-15994 GCA_038094615.1 Heimioporus aff. retisporus | reverse complement strand
CCACGGTTTCCCCAAAGTCATCGGCATCCTTTCTCATCTCGATCTCATTAAAAAACAATCCACTGTAAAGGACATCAAGAAGACGCTTAAAAAGCGATTCTGGGTTGAAATCTACCAGGGCGCAAAACTGTTCTATCTTTCCGGCGTTCTCAACGGTCGGTATCCCGACAACGAAATTCTCAATCTCTCCCGTTTCATTAGCGTGATGAAGTTTCGTCCCCTCGTGTTCCGAAATAGCCATCCATACCTTTTGGCAGATCGTATCGAAGATCTCACGTCTCGCGAAACGGTCCGCGCATCAAAAGGCAAATGTGATCGCACCATCACCTTGTATGGTTACTTGCGGGGCACCAACCTCCGTCAAAGCACCAAAGTTCACATACCCGGCGTCGGAGACCTCGATATTTCGTCTGTCACTGTGCTAGGAGATCCCTGTCCCATCCCTGATGCGGATTCGGAGAAACGGAGAAAAATGAGCGAAAAAAAGAAGCTGCTCGTGCACGCCCCTATGAGCGACGTCGGAGGTGTCATATATGACAAGGATTCGGTCTGGATCAATGTACCCGGCAACTTTACTCGCGGGGCAGCGGATGGTAAGCCGTTTGCGATGTAGTGCCGCTGGTTGACACCCCATTTCTACAGCACCTCAATCAATGCCTCAAGGCGAAGGAGAACAAATGGTGATCGATCTCCAGGACGTCGATGCTACCCTCGGGGACGCCATCTCTCGAAGTCATATCAGACTACTCGGATCTTCGTCTAAACATTTGAGTGTCGATGCGACACCACATCCCCAGGATGCGAGCGACACAGACGGGGAGGACGACGACGATGGAGAAAACGGTAGTTGGTTGGACGAGGACTCGGAAGATGAGGACGAGCATGAAAGGATGGATTCGGACGATGGCGATGACCCATATGCGAACGAGGACGATACCTTGATGTCTTTGAGTGGCGGAGGCGGACGAACTGCGCGCCGGAACGCCCCAAGACCCTTGGAGGAACCTTCCGGCGAAGAAGACAGGAGTCTCGCCTTCGCGGACAGTGACTCTGAGCTTGAGGGGAACGACGAATTCTTCCAGCCCAAAGCGGTGTCCGAGTCGTACGACGATATCGACATGACAAAGGAACCTCTGCTGCCCGAGGATTTGCAAGAGTGGGAAGACGAGGAAAACCTCGATTCCATACGTTCTCTTTTCATCACTGGAAATGATTCTGCCCCTGTTGACACGGAAGAACAGGTCGAGGATGGCGTAGAGGACGAAAAGCTTGAGGAACTCGAAGCAACTGATGCTGCGACACTCGCTGCTAAAAAGGAGGCACTCAAACGCAAGTTTGACGAACAATATGACGATCCAGAGGCGGATAAAATGGACTTTTACGACATGAAGAAGGACGAACTAAACCGGCAACTCGAACTCAACCGGGCAGAATTCGAGGGTGTCGAGGGCGAAATGCGTACGCAGGTGGAGGGTTACCGACCGGGAACCTATGTCCGAATAGAAATTTCCTCCGTTCCGTGCGAGATGATCGAGAACTTTGACCCTCACTATCCTATCATCGTTGGGGGCTTGTTGCCTGCGGAGGAGCGCTTTGGGTATCTTCAAGTGCGCATAAAGCGACATCGTTGGTTCGCGAAGACTCTGAAGACCAATGATCCGCTAATTTTCTCGTTGGGGTGGCGACGTTTCCAGACGATCCCGATATACTCTCTCGACGATCATTCCATCCGTATGCGTATGCTCAAGTATACACCAGAACACATGCACTGTTACGCGACGCTTTATGGTCCCGTTGCGCTGCCAAACAGTGGTTTCTGCGCTTTTAATTCGCTGGATGGAGAGAGCGCCGGGTTCAGAATATCGGCCTCGGGAGTCGTTCTCGATGTTGATCGCTCGAGCAAAATAGTGAAGAAGCTCAAGCTGACCGGAGTGCCCTTCAAGATATTCAAGAACACGGCGTTCGTAAAGGACATGTTTACGAGTGCGCTGGAAGTCGCCAAGTTTGAAGGTGCGACCATCCGGACTGTTTCAGGCATTCGAGGGCAAGTGAAAAAGGCGCTCTCGAAGCCCGAGGGGGCGTTCCGGGCCACGTTTGAGGACAAAGTACTGATGAGCGGTGAGGTTCCCTCCTCGGGGCTGATGGGCGGAACTGACAGAGGTGACAGACATTATATTCCTGCGGTGTTGGTACTCGATACAGCCCCGCGAGTTTTATAATCCGGTGACATCACTGCTGCTGTCGGACAAGACGCGCTGGCGGGGGATGCGGCTCACGGGTCAAGTGCGACGCGAAGACGGTATCAAAACGCCGCTGAACGTCAATTCGCACTACAAGCCTGTCGAGCGTATGCCACGACGGTTCAACCCACTCAAGGTACCAAAAAAACTGCAAGGGTCGCTACCGTATGCGTCGAAACCGAGGGCGATGAAAGCCCAGAGAAGGCAGACATACATGCAGCAGCGGGCTGTGGTGATGGAACCGGAGGAGAAGAAGGCTGTGGCATTGCTGCAGCAGATAAAAGCGCTGCGGAAGGATCAGGTTGCGAGACGGAAGGAAAAGCAGCACGAGCGGAAAGAGGTGCATCGAAAGAAGGCTGCGAAAGACGAGACGGTAAGGAGAGAGAAGGAGAAGGAGAAGAGAAAGGACGTCATGAGGCTGGCTGGGATCAAGCACAAGCGCCAGGCCGAGGTCGAGGAGGGGACGGCGAAGAGGAGGAGGACGGCTTAGCCAAGTGTGACTGTGACCGTACGTGTGACAGTAATCAGGTTGGCAAGTGTACACTACGCATGGTATGAACGGGCAGTCGAACTGGTACGCGAATTCGCCGGGGATGCGCCCGACCGATCCCGCCATGAGCCGTGGCACGCACCCGCACCCGCACCAGCGCCCGCACGGACCACCCGACGCCGCGTACGACGCCCACAGACTCTTTGCTGCCTACCCACCCGCGTCCGCAACGCCTTCTGCGCATGGTATGGCCGTCGTCTCCTATGTGCCCCGCGTTGACCGCCGCCGACAGTGACGAGGCATATCAGCAACCTGTCGACGCCCGCGCCGCCGCCGACGTACATGCACGCGACGTACTCGGCCATCTCCTATCAGACGTACCCGTCCTCGAGCTCTCCTTTCTCCGAGTACTCGCGCGAGCTTGCGTATCTCTCCGACCCTTCTACTCCCGCTCAGCACTCCCAGTACTGGCAGTCAACCAGGGACGACTCCGTTCGCTACCTCTCGTATGGCACCCCGTGCGTAATCACCCCTCCCCGTTTACCTCACCTGCTCACCGTCGTCGCAGCGTCAACCAGTATAGCTTCTCTGGCCCCCCTGGCTGGACCCTCGCACCTTCTGACTCGGCCTACAACCCTCCTGCGATAGCCAACTCCGTTCTCCAGCGGTTCAATCCAACCTCGGCGTATCCGACACCGCCCCCGCCCGGCATCCGTTCCTCTTCCTCCTCGCTCGCGTTCGCCCTCGGCCATCCCAACCACTCCAGATCGCAGCAGCGCGTCTACAAGCCCGAGGAATCGGGTCCCTTTTTCAAGGATTTCCTCAGTCGTTCCGCCCAGCTGTTGGATTCGAAGCCCGTCCAGCCGACGAGCACACCTCCTCATTCACCCACGAAGGTAGAGCCACCCCCTCCGAGATCACCCACCCCCGTCGCTCCTCAGCCTTCCGTAACACCGAGGAAGCGTAAATCGCCAGATGAGCTGATCACCCCTTCTCGAAAGCGCATACACGCAGCCAACCCTGCCGTGAACAACTTGCCTCCCGCCAGAAGATCCGCGAGTGCGACCCCATCACAAAAGTCGTCAAAATCGTCTCGCCAAGTCCTGGCGTACGTCAACGTCCCGACGTCCGCTTGGAAAACACCATCGAAATCTTCCCGACATTCTGGCGATGTAGCTTCTGCTGGTGAATCTGCTGACGAGGATGGCGATTATCTAGAGCATGATACTCCTGCCATCAAGTCCTCCGTTCAGCGTGCTGGAGACAGGAGCGAGTGGAGTAAGATCAATCGTGTTCTCCAAGTTGCGCACCGTTAATTTCTGTATGTCACAGCCCCTCTGGAGAAACTTAGCTCCCTGATTGACGATATACTCGAGGCCGAAGACTCCCTTGCCGCTGACATCGAGCCTGCTGATCTCCCAAAGGAATATTTTTCTCCTCTTACTGTCGACTGCAACAATCCAAATCTTCACCCAAACATCGTGAGGAAGCTGACGAAATACATTAGTCAACTAGCTCGGCCTTCCAAGAGGTCGAGACGTCCGGCGCGTGAGGGTGCGTCCAATACTGGCGCTGGGTCAAAGACGCGAGACACGCTTGGAGATATCGGGACCCCCGTTTTGTCGAGGGTGTTGAAAATGCTGGAGCGTTCGATCAAGGCGGGGGAGGATTTGGATCCTCTACGCACTGCCACCCATCTTCCCCCTGTACCCTCGTCACCGACCAAGTCAAAAAAAGGCCAAAAGGCGGCCCAGGACGGAACGGACGCGCAGGGACATGATGGTCCTATAGTACATGAATCGCATTCCCAGCAGCTCACAGACTCTGATGTGCATGAGCTGGCCACCCAATTGGAGGTAGCTCGCGACAGCATCCTTGCAGCGGAATGTTGTATGGCGCTCTTGAGCGGCGAGAGCCTTACAAAGCAGGTTCGTCGACTCTTGCAGATGACCTTGTCTGGTTCGCTTAGTCCCAATGCAGCTCTATTCGGAAGAATTGATCACAACGTGCCTGAGCGCGGTTAAAAATCAACTCACCATGGTAATCTATCCCTTCGTTGAAGGCACGACAGTCAATGGGGCAGCCTCTCCTCAACTTGCCTGTCTCCTTCGATACACCCATTCCGGATGTGGGGAGTTACGGAAGCTACTGACCGAGCTCTTTCAAGCCCTTGCCGCTGCCCTTCCTCGTATCAACTCCCTGTTTTCCGCAGATGGAATTAGCATGTCTGACGCGATCATCATCCAAGCGGTGTATATCGCAATAGGACCGTTTTTTGTCGTCGAGTCTGCCGAGAGTGATACCAAGGGTAAACGAGAGAATGTCGTGTTGAGCACATTGGGAAACAGTGCCATGAGAGGTCTTCGTCTCGACGCCCTTTCGATCATTCGAAGTGTAGGTACCTCGTTGGTGCCGAGATATGGATAAATCTAACCCCTTCAAGGTTTTTGCAAACCATGAAGAGCAGCGGTCATGGATCATTGAAGAGATCTTGTCGTCACTGATCAAACTTTCCAACAGCCACAAGAAAGCTGGGCAGTTCCGGTTTGTTTTTATTATTATTGGAGTCTCGTCCCACGGTTAGTTACCTCGCCGCAGTCTACGCGATGGCCGTTCGATACGTACGGTGTCAGCTCTTCTCCTTCAACTGGTACAGACCTCGGCACGCGATGTCCGGATAGCGGCGCGGAAGATATCCAAGACTCGTCAAAATCGTGCGTTGCGGAACCAGGATAACTCGATAGAGAAGAATAAAACCGTGGTTTTTGATGAACAAGATGTAGAGGTGCGCATGATGAGATACACATGTTTCATTTACCCTTATGATACCAGGAGATGCAACTGTATATGTCGGGCCTGGAATCGGCCACCAATGCAGCAAAGACAATTGTTCTCTTTTTAACTCAGAGGTGGGTGCCCGATCCGGTACCTGCCGGCATACCTTGACATGTTCTAGGTCGGGTAAGGGGAAACTTACGAAGAACTCGAACGAGGCCGAGTATCGAATCATCCTCGATAACCTGATTTCTGACCTCCTGGTTGTCTTGTATTGGCCAGAATGGCCTGCAGCAAGTTTGATCCTCAGTGTGATTTGTAAATTCATGGTATGATTGGCTGTGGATAGCTTACCGTGCGATTGAAGTATTTCACCAGGTTGCATCATTAGATGACGTAAAAACGAGCGTCCAAATAGATTCTAACGCTGCGAAGGCAATTGCTTTAGATCATTTGGGAGTCATCGCTGCTCGATTGCGGTCAAGCACTATCAGGGTTCGTGAACGAAGTGGTAAACATCCCCTTGTCCCACTAGATGAGGTATGCATTTCATCACTTGAACGAGCTTAAAATATAATCTTATCCAGATTCTTTCCTCGGGGAATATACAAGATTTTGAAACTCTTCTGAATCGCCATGAAAATATCTCTTTCCACCTGTTGAAGCGTTCTTCGGATGATCAAGCTTATGAGGTGCGTCTCGCCTTGGAGTGATCTTCATAGTTACACTACTTTTGGCGAGATCAGAGCGCCCACGAACTTACTTCGGCACTATGGGGTCATGAACTTGCAAATACTTTACGAGTGCTACGTAGTAATCTGTCGCACGAAGACATTGCCGGAACTGAAAAATCATCGATGCTCAAACTTTGTACGAAACTTCGGACTGCCTTGTCTGAAGTATGGACAACACGGGGTAATGATGTTTTCGACGTTGGGTGAGCACTTAATGATACAGGCTGCGCATTTGGTTTATCGTTCGTTAGATCTCAGGAGGAAGCAGCTCGCGTCGATCTTCTTGCAGAGGAGATTGGCACGGTCCAGAATCTTAGGAGCTCTTGGGGGCCTATACTCAATGTGGTACTGATGGCTCTGGATGCGCCCCCTGTATTCATGCGAACGAAGGCGTTGCGAGCTCTGGGCCAGATCGTCACTAGTGACTCGAGTATCCTTTCCACGGTATGTGTAAAGTTCCACCGGGTCCAGTTGACTCAACCGCTGCAGGCGAGCGTTCGACGTGCCATCGAAGGACATCTTTTAGACTCTTCACCAGCTGTCCGGGACGCTGCAGTTGAGCTGATTGGTAGATATATGATAGAATCGCCTGAAGTCGTCGGTGATTACTACTCCAGGATTGCTGACCGCATCGCCGTTCGCCCTTGTCCGTTTGCCTTGCTGCCATTTTATTGAATCTTTCGTAACAGGACACTGGACTTGGGGTGAGGAAGCGTGTGATCAAGCTTCTCAAGCAGTATTACGGTGTTACTGAGGACCTGTCACGTCGCATCGACATTTGCACAAAGCTCGTATTACGCATGTTGGACGAAGACGACACCGTCAAGGATTTGGCTGTCAAGACCGTGGAGGAGCTATGGTTCCAAATCGTCCCTTCGCATACCGTTGCTTTCAAGGGCAAACCAACATCGTCTAGTAACACTCAGGACAAGACCGGTCTACTTATGAAAGTGTCTGTCATCATGGGGGTGTCTGCTTTCTTCAAGGATAGACAGTCCCCCTTGGAGGACCTACTTCACAAGATCATGTCGAGTCAGAACTCGACGGACGCTCCTTCAATGCACGCTAAGTACTCTGAGATATGTGAAACTCTGATAGATGGCCTCGTCGATGCCTCCGACCTCCCAGGTTTTGTGAGTGTTGTTGTTTGGTGAAAACGTATCGCTCTCATCATCTTTGAACCCAGACGGTCCAGTCTTGCGTTCGAACGCTCTACTTGTTTGCAACCGCGTACCCTTCCGTGCTGTCTGGTAGCAACGCTTCCACGTTGCTCCCTTACTTGAAGAACCCTACGTCCGTTCGTAGAGACCCATTGTTCTTGTGTAGCGTGTCCTGATCCCACCCCCTAGCCCGAGGAGTTGGCCGTGACGGACTACCTCCTTCGGGTTTTTCGCATCTCCATACCTCACATGCCAAAGACTGCTGTCAAGTTTGGTCAGGAACTACAGCTGGTCTTGCAGCCTATGATCGTCAAGCCGTCGAACGTTGGTGGTGTGGTGGTAAGTCGCGACATCATGTCCAGTTGGACACATCTGACCAATTATCCAGTGCCTGCAGGAAAGCGTCGCGTGCATTTGTGGCGTTGTACAGCATCTGACGCATGACTTCCACCGACTAGTCGCTCTTTTGAAATCCTGCAATGGTGGGGATTTTGTGTTGAATTATTCGGTTGCATCTGACGCGTCTTGCAGCCCGTCTTCAGCAAGCGATTGCTCGTGGCAATGAGACAATGACAGCCGTCGAGACGCGGACGTTGTCTATCCTCATCTTCATCGTTTCCCTACTTGGAGAGCACTGCGACTTTGATCAGCTACGCGTTGAGAGACCCGGTGGGTGTCACCTTTGACTGTATCCATACGCTGGACCTAATTTTCGGCCAGAATTTGCGGCCGAGTTGAATACTGTTTCAGAGGTATTTCAGGGCGCAATGCGGTGGCAATTTTCTGACTGCGATTCAGGGACCTCTCGTGGAACATATTTACAATAGCCTCCTCTCTCTGTATGCAAAATACAGCGATCCTGCTCTGAAGGGACGGATTTTGCAATGTTTAGGTGTGTTCCATGCCCTATGTCTCGATTGACTTAATGGAGTTCGGCACAAGGCTTTTTGTTCCGTGCTCAACCTACGTTGATGACGTTGGAAAAGTCTGCCGGGATTATGGATGCGATTTTTGCCTCACCTGACGAAGAAAGCCGAGGACGGTTATTGAGGATTATGCAAGATTTCCTGGTCTCCGAGTCTGCGAAACATGCCGAGCAGCGCAAGGGTGAGTTATGTGTGCCTGCAAGTGGGTAGTTCTCAAGTCCGCGATCCTAGCCTCTGGTCAAGGGGAAGGCGACGGCGTTGTGGACATGGCAGAGCTTGTCGGGAATACCGAAGGGTTTGCGGATTCAGGGTAAGAGCCACTGGTTTAAAGGCAACGCATGTTGACGAACCTACGTCTCGAACAGGGTTAGCTCGGCGGTCGTTCAACGATACATTTCGCCCATCTTGGAGGCCGCGCTCGCCCAGAATCCGCAGATACAGGCTGTTGCTGTTGATATCCTCACGTTCACTGTCAAGCAAGGACTTGCACATCCGCTTCAGGTATGTTGACGTTGACCCTGTGCAAGTTAGTGATGTCACAGGATGCCATAGTCTTTTCCAATCATTGTTGCGCTGGAAACGAGCCCCAATGCTACAATGAGCTCACGGGCAAACGCTCTTCATGCCATCTTGTATAACAAGCACATGAGTCTTCTCAACGCCCGCTTCATCGTCAGTGCAAGGCAGTCGTTCGATTACCAGAAAGTGATTTCGCCAAATAATGTCCAAGGTCTGTAGATGCTTTGGCGTAATTTCTCCAGTATTCACCTGGTGACCACAGGCTATCGTATGCAGCCCGAACCAACCGCCCTGTTGCAACGATGGTATTCATTAGTTCGGGAAAAGAGAGGGCCTCGACAGGATTTCTTGAAGGCGTTGGTAAAAGCATTCGACATTCCGACCGCATTGAAATCATCGCAGGTGGGAATGTCCCTTGTGCTCTATCTTCTGTTATTCGTTCTGAAACATGACGGCTAGGATGACGTTGATTTTTCACGCTACATGGCTGAGAATTTTGCTACGGTAGACTACAAGACGCAAGAAGAGACACTGACCGTCATCAAACACCTCACATCAATTTTATCCACATCTGGAATGCAGCTCATAGAAGTCATTTCTCCTTCCAATCTGCTCGTTCAACTACATGGGCCGCAACAACCGTCTAATCCGAACGACATGCAAACGGCTGTAAGATGACGACTAGATTTTCAACGGTTGCTTACTTATCCGATGCTGTAGACCCCGGCCCCGCAGCCTCCCCTAGAGGCAAAGCTTGATATCGACGTAATGAGAACGTCGGTTATCGTCTGCATCGTCATGCTGCTTAAATCTTATTTGAAGGCATTATACGGTCTGTCGGAAGAGTAAGTCGACTTGCATGAACTTGTGTGTTCTTGACTTGATGTGCTTCTAGAAAATGCAGCAAATTCGTTCCGGGGAAGAAGAGCGCCATTGGCGACAAGGCTGCCGTCAAACGCCATCAGTTTCCGATCTCTTGGGACCGTGTACCGTTTGCGATGGCGCCCCTCATCCTTCCCGAGCATCTGGTGACGCAGCGGGCGACGGTGAATCAGCCGGTTTCTCTAACCGTGGATTGGTTACTGACGTCGGGTCCACACAGTTCCTGCAAATCTGGAACGAAGACGGTGCGGTGGCGGAACCCGCGGACGACTTCGAGTAAGGTGGTTTCTTCGTGTCGGGTGTGTTGTTTTTGTTTTCCTAGACCATATATCATTATCCTCTGCATAATGTATTGTACTGTCTGGACAATGCCACGAGTACAGATTTAATGACCATTCAGAAGGTTACATAATTATAGAAGGTGGAACAACTGTGCTCCTGAAAAAAGTAATTCTTGACCTGAGGGACTTGCTCCAAAGGGATACTAATGGGTCCCAAGGTCTGGGTTAAACTTGAGCAAAACTAACCAGGAGGTTAGCTAAAAGAGCTGGCAACCTAACTAAAGCAGCTGACAACCTAACCAAGCTGATGAAAAAGCCTCAGAGTGAGCTCCACACCATTTTCAAGCTCCAATACCAAGCATCAAGCACATGCCAGCTAGACAATGGAGCTTGAAACAAGTTGTGGAGCTCCAATTTGCTAGCTCTGTGGTTTGCTGGGTTAAGTACACCCCAAGTACTTCAAGTCCCATCTACCCACATGGAGGGGTTGATATTGATGTTATTAACAACTTCAGGGACATAGAAATCTAAGTTGTGTAGGGCATGAATATGTTCTGCTTTTAAAGAAAACATTAGAGAGGAACTGTTATGATCCACCCCTATCTTTTCTCTCTTGTCATCCTTGCTTACTCTCATCAGTATAACTTTGGGTCTGGTTCCTCTGGTCTTTGGAGGTCAGATGTAGCATGTATGATCAGAGGTTGGAGCAAAGTAGGTCAGAGGTTGGATGGGTGAGGTTGTTGGCTTCAGGTATTGGCCTGTGCCCTTGTACTGGCCTGGTTCTTGTATTTCAGAGAGTGGAGGTCAGATAGAGTGTTAACAACAGTGGTAAGCTATCAAGGCAGAGTAAAGGCAAGAGAGAGAGCAAGAGCAAGGGAGGAGTAGAGTGAAGACAGGAGGAAGCTAAATTGATATTCAAACTGAGGAGAGTCCTCAGCAAAGTACAAAGTTTAAATACATGAGATGAGAGGCTATATGAAGGGTCAAGCAGGTGGAGCCTATTGGAGGTGTGCAGTGCACAGCAGTGCTACATACTAGTGGCATGTGCTGTGTGTCACCTACTGACTAAAGTAATGGAATTGTATCATAAACAAAATGGAGATGAGAACTGGCTGGCTGCCATCACCAGGATCTGGTCAGAAGATACTACTGGTCAGGAGAATACAGTAGACTTTCTCATAATGCATAAGATTATAATGTATATTTCTCATACTGTATTGACTTCAAGTGGCTCCCATGATGGGAGGCAGGGTATATACAAAAATCTGGCATATTGTATAATGTATAGGTTTTCTAGCCCAAATATACATTATGAGATATGATAGTAGTGCTGACTGAGAGTGACTGTGCATAAAATTTTGAAATGAAGAGCCTGCACCATGGGCTCAGTGCCATGACAATAAATACCAGTATCCTGTTCAGTTCATGGGATTCAAATCATTCCTGCATTGTTACACTTGGTTTGGGTAGGAATGAGTGTAGGCTCTAAAACATAGGGTCAAGGGTTCAAGGTTGGAACAAAGGACTTGCCACACAGGGTCAAGGGTTCTGCCTGCTAGGACATATAGCAGGTAGCTTGGATGAAGTCTGCCTATCAAAGAGGTAGCAGTGAGTTATGATGAGGGGAGTGAAGGGAAATGAGGTAGATTGAGCAGAACTAAGCTAGAGTACAAGAGATGAAGTATCTAGGCTTATATACTGTGCAATGGAAAGTCATGGAATGTTATAGAACAATCATGACTAAGTGAAGAATGTTTGAAAAGAATAAGAAGTGGAGATAACAAGATAATGGTGTGCAATGAACACATTGTATGTTCTAGAGCACTCTATCAAAAGAGAAGCATTGGATTAAATTGATGGTGACAAGTATGAATCACAAAGAGAAAAGAATAGGGGCAAATCATAATGTGCATCTACCATGCTGGTCAAGCCAAACCATCAGCCACATTCAAAGCCACCATCATACCAACAGAAATCCAATGACACTGCTGACACAGAAGTTCCAGCCAGCAGTGTAAAACCTCCTGCTGAGAGCAGCAGGAGGCATCAAAACCTTACTCTTTACAATTGGCTCACTGTCTTTGCTTACATTGACACACATCCTAATGAGAAGCAGGCAGATGTAGTCAGGTTTTTCCAAACACAAGCAGAAGGCACACTTGAATTCACCCAAGCCTCTTTTTCACAAAAGCTGAAGGCATGAGAAGAGCTTGAAAATTGTGCAAATTCAAATCCAACTGCTTTGTCAGGCAAGTGACCAAGGATTGTCACTTGACCTGATGTAGAAGAAGCATTAATCCTGTTGGTCTGGGGCATGGAGGCAAAGGGAGAGGTTGTTAATGAACCCATGCTTTGGGAAAAGCACCAAAAGTTGGAGGAGCACATGAGTGTCCCCAACAAGGAGTGGTTGATGGGTAGTGGTTGGATTGCCCCTTTTTGCAAGGCATATAATATTAGGGAGTATCACTGACATGAAGAGGCAGGGTCTGTCAATCCCAATGCTGTAAAAAAAAAAGCAGGAAAGGATTTCAAAAATGCTATCTACATTTCCAGTAAAGGACCTATGGAATTGGGATGAAATAGGCTTGTTTCTGATGTAAGCATGTTGTCTCTATGGGTTTGACAAATGTTCACTTCAAACCTTAGGGCACCACCTGATCAAGGACTTGCAACAAAACAGACCAGTGGAAAAAAGAAAGAAAAATTCTGGTTGACACTTGGGTTTGCTGTGAATGCTGGTGGAAGCAAGAAATTGCCACTGTGTTTCATTGGTTATGCCAAAAAGCCATGTTGCTTTAACAGCAGGACTCCTGAAAGTGCTGGCTTTCATTATTGGAGCAACAAGAAAGCATGGATGACAAGTGAGCTGTTTGAAGAGTGGGCTTTTACAGTGACTTTCAAAGTGATGTGGAAAACAAATCCAAAAAATTCAGCCAGTTAAGAATTGCTGAGGTGAGACCCTGAGCTCATCTCAGTGGGCAAGTGGCATGCAGCCTGTCACACTTGCTCTCTGCTGCCATTCCATACCAATACATGTCAACTCCAACAACATTTTCCTCAAAGGTCAGCAGGAAAAGTGGGAGGTAAGCTTGTTACTTGATGTCAGTATGATGTTCTGGACACCATGTCATTTTCAATATGTTCTAATAGTAGAGAAGTGGTATTCAATCATGTTCGAACACCATCCCTGTTGTATGTAGAAGTTTTCCAAGTACTATTAGTTGCCTTCTCAAAAGGGGATGTACAGTAAGAGAACATAAATCTTGTGTCAACTAGTTCTATAGTGTCTGCTGAGAGGCTTTGAACATTGCCAGTAAATGGCCACCTGTGCACTCAGTCTTGCTCCCAACACAAGGGCCAGCCTCACTATATTGCACACATAAACTGCAACAGGACATTTGCAGCAAGACCCAGACTGGCTTATGGCATTTAGCAGTGATGTGGGGGGAACACCATTGATGCTTCCATCTTCAATTGTGTTAGGATCTCCAGCATGCTGTGGGGGAGCCATGGCAGCGACATCGTGGGTGCTTGTCAACCCAACCAAGCCACAAACAACACAGGTCACACATGTAACAATCCTTTGGGGTCCTGGCTTGGCAATTCTAAGCAATCAACTTTCTGAAATGCATTTTTCCACATTGCTTAGAAAGTTGCTGTAAGATCTTTCTTGGGCTTGATTTACTAACATGGATGCAAATGGACAGATGGATCAAGGCACTGGATGTCAAGATGGGCTGTGAGCAATGCTACATATGCCTTCTTGTCGACAATCTCTCTGGTCACAGGATTTCCTTTGTTCCATGCCATATTTAACTTGTCTTTTTTGAGCCAAACCTTATATCATTTGTTCAACCTCTTGATGCAGGGGTCATGTGATACTTCAAGACACACTATTGTTATCAATTTTGTCAACATGCCATCCAACTTGATGAAGCAGGCAAGAGTGACATCTGGAAAATCACACTTCATGAAGCCATGATGATGGCAACCAAAGCATGGAATGCTGTCACACCCACAATGATCCAGCATTGTTGGAACCATACTGGAATTCAGTGGGAAACAGCTCCATTGTCTCATCCAGCTCATGCTGATCCAGGTGCATGGGTGATCATCTGCAACTTTGCAACTAGTGATATATCATTGCCACTGGTTGAAAGTGCACTGCAAGAGCATCTTGGCCCTTATTATATCACATCTGACTGGTATGGTGCCCTGAAGGCAGTTATGGATGCAGAGGGTGATGTGGCTCAGGCCACAAAAGTGGTTGAAAAGCTTGCATTGCTTGCTTGTCAATGCTCAGGGTTTACTATGAAGCTGTCTGCAATCCCAAAGCCTCCAGAGCTCAATGCCCTTGAGGGCAGCTTAAGTGGTTCCATCAAGGTTCTCAAAGATTGAAATCACATTTTTGGGCTTCTGTTGGCTATGGACAAGCTGTTGGATCCAGGCAAGGAGAAAGAAAACCTTGATACTGTGACTGAGATCTTTGACAATGATGCTGCAATCATTGCAGAAGTACATTGATGAGAGGCAGTTCAAGATGGGAAAGCAATGGAGATGGATTCCAATGACAAAGATGAGTCAGAATCATCTCAATCAGCACTGACAAGTGCTGAATTGATTGCACTAGACTCTTCAACCAACTTTCTTTATCATATTCATACATTTTAAACTGAGCTCCATTGTGAGCAGACATGGAATGTGAAGCAGACTATGTTATTTAGCCATGGCTTTGTGCAGCTTATGTAGTTGCTACCCCCATGAGAATATTTTCATATTGTATAAATCTCATGCTGTATTGGCTATAGGTGGCTCCTGACCATATACATTATGAGAAAGTCTGCTGTACTATATGTGAAAGGATGAGAACAAAATGACTAAGTAAAAGGTAGAGAAAGGAGACAAAACATGGAGGTGTGGTTGAAAGGTGTGGAGGGGTGTTGGATAAGGGTGGAGTGATGCAGACAGGAATCATGAGACATGGGTGTTGTGTTTGGACTTTGTACAATAGATTCAAATGGACTTGGTTACAGCCATATTACATAATTGTTGGGTAGATAACTTTCATTTCATTGCATCTACACCTCAGTCACAGACTCTGTCTAGTACTGAGGTGAGACAGTCTACATACTTGACACTCATATACTGTACTTATACCCTGTAGTGTATTCCTACAGGTGCCATCCATTAGTCACAGACTCTGTCTAGTACTGAGTGTATTCCTACAGGTTATGGGCCCTGTGCTCTAGTTGATCATGCATATATCCTCATGTTGAATCACACATATATTCATTGGGATGCCTACAACTAACTTAGATGAGATTAAGCTACCAAAGTTAGATGTATCTGGTAAGGATTGGACCACCTGGAATGACCACCTACAGCTCACTGTTGGGAGTTGAGACCTTGGAGGGTACCTTGATGGCAGTGTGGCAAAACCCATAGATCTGGCAGCAGGAAAATCACCCAGATGGATGACATCTAGTGCAGAGGAGAAGAAGGCAGTTGAGGAGTATGACAAAAACTACCTAACCTGGCTTGAAAAAGACTTAAAGGTGTGCCATTTGATGATGACCACTCTTCCCAATACCTTGTTTGTCCATCTTGTGGATAAAAGCTCTGCTCATGGGTACTTTGTTGTCCTGAGTGATCTCTTTGAGGAGCAGTCAGTTGTCATTGGAGCTGAGATGTGCTATTAGCTTGGGGAACTCAAGCTGAAAGATGGGGGAGATGCATGGACACATATAGAGAAGATTATTGCACTTCGTGAGGATCTGGTCTCAATTGGGCAGCCAGTCTTGGATGAGGATCATTTTAACATCATGTATGCATCACTCCCATGATCTTACAACCCCAGACTTGCAGTGCTTTCTTTGATGATACATCTGCAGGGTAAATCTGTCACATCAAATGACCTGATGGACATTGTGCTGGAGGAGTACAAGAGACTCACTCTGCAGAATGGTGGAAAGGGAAAGAAATCTTCA
>JBBPUI010000743.1:0-15995 GCA_038094615.1 Heimioporus aff. retisporus | reverse complement strand
CCGGTCCGGGGAGATCGAGGATGTGTACGGCGGCAAAGACATCGGGCCCGTGGAACTGGATCACCGATAAGCCTGTCAGCGATAAAATAAACGAAACCGAAACTGACCCCTCCAAAAACGAACAATCTACTGTCCGCGATGATGGACATGTGGTATCCCCTCGGACTTGGCGGCTTACCATAGACCGCGCGGGGCTCGTACTGAAGGCTGACTAAAGAGCACAAGCAAAAAGTGCCATTCAGCCAAGCAACATTTTGCAAGCAGAGGACACACCCAGGTTGTAGAGAAGAATTTCAGAGCAATAAGCGGTGCCATCGTGACCGCCGACGATGAAAAGGTATGAGCCGACCTGCGTCGAGGAGTGCGATAACCGACGGTGCGATACCGTGAGCGCCACCCGCATCCATATCAGCGAATCTGTGTCGACAAACGATCAGAGGCAGGCGAGAGAATGGATCCAGAAGAGGGGAGCATACCCAAATTCAAGCACCAGACGTCGGAAAAGCATTCACGACCGTCACTGCCACCCATGACGATCATGACATTTCCGACCAAATTGGCGGTATGGTAGCCCCTCGGCGGTGGAGGGTCGCCATTCGTTTTGATCAACGTCCATTTTAATCCGCCACTGGTACCACCACGGGGCGAGGTATCCAAACGAGATACATCCAGCTCCCACAGATCATTGAGTGCAGTTAAACCATTCCCTCCACCAAAAACATACACTCGACCGCCGTACAACACGGCTGTATGCGCGCGCCTTGGAGCAGGATGGACAGGGTCCGCATTCGATGGTTGAGACTCCGGCTCCGTCGGAAAGGTTGGAGCAAACCATCGCCTGGTGGTAGTGTCGAGGACATAGGTAGAGTCATAATAAACAGGGCCCTCCCCACCGCCAAAAATGACGATCTTACGGTCGACCAAGGTGGCCGTGTGTGCACGACAAGGGGGCGGGACGTCGCCTATGGTCTCTGGATGGGACCACTGCATCGTGTCTGTATGCGGGAGACATCAGCGGGGAATGGAAAGTAAAGGGTGAGACAGGCAAGATCACCTATATCGAAGCAGTAGACGTCCTTCCAGCAGCCCTTGTCATCGCAGCCGCCAAACAGCCAGGCAACGTTGTCGACGAGGGTGACGGTATGTGCGCGCATGTTGTGCATGGGCAGAGTGCCATGCACGGGGGCACGCGACCAATACATGGCGGTCGCAGGGGCGATGGGGACGTCGTCGCTGTGGGGCATGCGGGGATCACGGCGAACGCGCTGCTCGCGCAAAACTCGATTGGTCTTGATCTCTTTTCCGGACGGGGATGATTGGCGGCGCTTGATGGCCTGGGCAGACTCGACTACGGGCACATTGGAAGGGTGCCGTAGCGATGATGGCTTTCGCGATGCGCCGATACGGGGCGTGCCTGGTGCAGTGGGGGTCGACGTCGAGGAGGAGTCCGAGGGCGTTGGGTGGACCGGGCTGGGCTGCTGGATGTGGGTATTGAACGTGGAGGTCGACGCGGTGGCCTGGTGGTGGAGGTATGGCGAACGTGACTGGGCGTCATTTTGAGTGGCGTTGGACATCGTGGCAGCGTCGTCGTCGACGTTGTGTACGGTGATGGTCGTTGTCGCCGTCGTCGTCGTCGGTAAGGAGGCGGCGGGGA
Source organism: Heimioporus aff. retisporus (assembly GCA_038094615.1). Lineage (NCBI taxonomy): Eukaryota > Fungi > Basidiomycota > Agaricomycetes > Boletales > Boletaceae > Heimioporus > Heimioporus aff. retisporus. The sequence continues at coordinate 14,341 of JBBPUI010000743.1, read as the reverse complement.
CGGCGGGAACGGCGAGACCAGACCGATTTTGTTTTCGCGGCCGTGCGCGGCTGCTGGCCATCGCTCAGAGTAATTGGCCGACGGGCGTGCGAAAATATTTACCACTTTCGGTTATCAGCAAGGAGCCACTGCGACCGCCACGATGGCTGCCACGACGTACTGGGGAAAGACCATGACAGTGATCACCGGGTGTGCACACGCCATGGTACACCGACATTCTAGCTGAGGATCTTACTAACTAGTGTATAGGCCGTCGACTCTCGACCGCAAGGACCGCGAGGAGGGCCCATCTTTCAAAGATCCCAAGAGTAAACGTTCTTATACCGAGCTCGGGCATGCGACGAGGCATTTTCTCTGTGCGCTCGGCTGAGAAGAGTCCGGTAGGCCTTTCGTCAGTTGCTACATACTAATGACACTCAATGTGTTGCAACGTCTGTCGAAAGAAAAAAGTATCGTCACTGAACCGCTCTCGCCCCGCCGCTCTCCCATCATTACATGAAGTCAGTCACCCACCACAGCGTCCGAGTTGCTAGGCCGTGGTCGCAGTGCGTCTTCAAAGGAGCCAGTCTATTGACGACATCATCGCATCTGGCCCAACACACTCATCCGAAATTCACTCAACCTCCGATGGGTTGCTGGTGATCGTAGTCCAGCCGCGATGCGCTCACGTCTACGTGCGAGAGCCGACGTCAAGGATTGAATCATCACTTCATTATCAAAACACTTCAACTCCTCTTCCGAAAACTCCGGGAAAACGTCGTTTTTCTCACACATGCTGCTGCTGCTTTGGGTTAGGGCCAGAAGCAACGGGCACTTCACGATATATTGGCAGTGAAGCTAGACCCGTGCCTATTTATGCGAACCGGAACACCTCGTCGCTGCCGGTAATCGAGGTCCCGTCCTCGTTGCCAGCCATCACAGGTGACGACTCGACTGGCGTCAAGCGGAAATTACAACCTCTTGTCCTACACGACATTCAATACAAATATGGGTCGAATGCGCGTTACCTGTACAGTTTCGTGACGCACTGATGAGATAATACCCACCTGCAACGCTAGCACGAGCCAGGGCTGATCACGCCAGCTCAACAATTGAAACACGTAATGTCAGACACAGTAGAACATGTTGCAGCTATGTAGTAGAAACAAGCGTGGTACAGTCAAATGAACAAAACAAACAGTGCTTCAGGTGGTGTACGCCGTTCAGTAACCCGACCTGGGCGACAGGGTCGAAAGACGTGGACCACCTCCGAGCTTGGAAATCAAGGGACGTGGCGACCGGTCGTAACGCGGCGAATTCCCTGCAGGGGACAGTAACGTCGACCCTGCCCGGTCCAAATCCTGGTGCAGCCCTCCGAGCAGAATCTTTAACATGTATTCCGTGTCGAATGCACCCTGCGCAGGGTCGAATGGTGTACTGTCAATCATGTCCTGTACAAAGTTGGGCGTTGAGCGGTTGTCGCACATGCACTTTGGAGAACACCATACCCTGATCTTGTAGCGAGTCACGAGATGGTTATCGAGCTTGTGCAGCAATTCGGCAGCAGCTGGGTCCGTGCCGATTTGCACGAACTGAACCCCAAACATGTCGTGCTTGACGTGGCGACGGTCCAGGCGATGCGCCGCATCGACGATGACAGTCTCGAGCTCTCCTTGGTCGGCTACGCGCAAGTTGGGCAACAGCGACACATGAGCTAAAATCACAGCTTACTTGGAAGACCATCCGTAATCACCAAGATCGTGATCGGCTCATGGTTAGCACGTTCATCTTCAACGAGAGGCAGGTAGTGGTTGAAAATCTGCCCGAGTTTCGCGCCAGTCGGAGTGTCTTCGCCTGGAGGATCGGTTAGGACGACATAATCGTGCATAGCACTAATCCAAGCAGTACATACCTTCCGGCAGGATTCGGTTGAACAAGGCGATGACCTCTGACCTGATCTGTAAGGCAAACATTTCAGGCATTGGCCTTGCGAAACGAGGTATCAATTACCTGCATGTTAGGAGCATAGTCATCAGAATGCATAAAGTGGATATCAGCGCCCTTTGACCCGTATTGGTTGGCAATGTCCACGATTCCAGCAAGTGCTTCCCGGGCTTGCTCCCAGAGGCTACCCTCTTGCATCTAGCGCAGTCGGTTCGGTACAAGAAGAAAGATAAACCAAGAAAGCTGCTTACAGACATGGAATCATCGACGACGATGACCGTCTTGATTTCACTTGTGATGGATGAGCAGGGAAAAAAAAAAGGGGGAGCAATGGAGAATACGCACGCCAATCTTCGTAGAGAGACTTCTCTATCCGAGACAACGACGCTCTCAGGGATGAAGCGAGGTATGTCACTCTCGACGAGGGTCGTGTTGATAGTGTCCACCTCAACCTTTGATCTGAACGACGAGGATCTTTGCAAACGCTGCTGAGCAAGGACGACGGTGCCCTGGGTAAGAACGCCCTCAGCTTCCAAGGGGGCGAATCCCCAGCGGAGCTGCGAGGCGCATACAAGCACTTCGTAGGTGGCAATCTGTGGTCAAACACCCGCATTAGCCTCGATAATTTGGTGCGAATGGGAGGGTGCGTACTATGTGCTCTTTACCAGCAAACCCGATTACGGCACCGGAAAACTGGGGGCTCGCTTTGCCGATGTCTGAAAATCGGGGTCAGGATCATCCACCGGCTACTTGTGACCGGCTATCAACTACTTACGAAGGCTGCCCTCCAAGAGGGCACGAGCGACGTACAAGGTACAACCATTGCGATCTTCCCCAAAGGGAACGGCGTTGTCTGGAATTTCGTTGCCCTCAGTCAACACCTGGATGTTTCGTCAGAGGTGAATCGGAGGGAGCGAGAACGTAATCGTCATACCCAAACCAAGGGGACTGGGGAGCCATGTTTTTTGAAATGTTCAGTGCTTCTGCGAGCAGCCTCGAGCCATTCTTCCTTCTGGATGGCAGTGCGAGATTCCACCACCATGGGGGTGACGGGTCTGCTACCATACTCGGATAGTGTCCTCGTCCTCTCAGTCACGATCGACCGGGTCGTGAACTCCGCAGAAGCGGACAAGGGCGAGCCCTTGTTAATGAGGGACGACTGTTTCTGCTGTGCAGATTTGCGCGAGAAAGACATCAGGATGGATGGGGCGGCTGTAGGCTGAGATTCGTTACCGTGTTAGTGCTTGTCACTTTATACCTCGCCACATCGAGGGGGGGATATGCTCACGGCAGACGGCGATCACGATATCGATGGTAGCTCAAACTCACGTCAAACACGATGCAGTCATCGATAGTACCCCAGGTGCACCCGGGCGTTGACTTGTTGGCAAAAGCGGAAAGAATGGACCCTGCGCGGAAAGTGGGCCACACTATTCCAGCCAATACAAGACCGGGTCGAGTTCAGCCGGAGCGGCCGGGTTACTCGCCTCCGGCTGAAGGACCGCACAAGTTCCCCGGTTGGAACCGAAGAAGACAAAGGCATGTGGATACACACACCTTTGACATGCCTCAAGGCGATCAAGGGACCGTCACGAGCGTTGCGGCGTGCAAACTGATGTAACCGCACCTTCAGGTTACACTATGGCTGTGGGGACCCTGCGTAATAATAAAACCCCAGGATGATCGTTGGACAATCATCAAACAGGGTCGTGGATCTTCACGAATCCGAGTCATATTAGTGATCAATTGGTCCACGCAAGTCTACGATGCCATTAGCCGACACGACTGCACTGCAGCGACGCTTTAATAAAGGTTGAAGCGTTCGAGTCACTTCGGGGTGGACTGATTCTGCGCGGGCGGTGACCGGTAACGCAGCTGGTCAAGGCCAAATTTAACGACACCTGACCGGAGCGCCTAATGCAAGACAGGACGTCACACTGCGGTGCGTGCTATGCACGTACTTTTTCCTCGTTGATAATGCTGTGGTGACGGATATTGGGATCTGTGATTAGACCCTGTTCTCTGCTATATCATGGACCTTGTTGAAGACAGGGGTCAATTGCATTTTAGTGCCCTACGACCTTCATGAAACGGCGTGTACACCGTTCGGGTCAAGTTCGGCCCCCCTGCAACGTGCTTCTTCGTATGCAAACCTATTTGAACCCTTGACCCCACCCTCTGCCCATTTATCGAAGATCATTGACCTTCAGAGTTTCACCGAAGCTGGCTGATTACGACTGAAACCATGCAGCGGATTTGATTGGCTGCCACACGAGGCGCTCAAACAGGTTCAACGACGGCCACGTGGTAGAGCCTTTCTCCTTGGCCCGACAACGCAAACCGACACTTCTGTTGACGTGTTTCCGCCGTGCGCGGGGGCGAACTAGGTCGATGAGTCACGGACGGCATACCGAAATGACTTCTTTATTCTCCGACCATCTCGCACCTCCCTCGAGGCCGCTGTGCTTGTCCGGGTGCCCGCCATCTGCGGCGCTTGTGTTCGTTTCGACGCGCTGTCACCTGGGCCGCAACGGCTTGATCTTGTCATGTCCGCGGAAAAAACGTCCCGTACCGCGCCGTATGTGCGCTATTGCAGATGCTTCGTTTTGAACCGAACCGAGACTATGCCCGAAAAAAACATGGGGCGTTCTGTCGCCCAATTGGAATAAAGTCTGCTGATTCGCCGTCGTTCCGTGCCCAATTCTAGCCTATCATTTCGTCGTTGCCACGACAGCTGAGAATTCGGTAGCCAAGCCGAGGGTCTACTGCGCTTTTGAGGAGCGGGAGGTATAAAATAAAATTTTAAAAATAAAGAAAAAAAAACCAAACATAAAAGGATTCTGTCGAAAACATATAATGTTAGTGATGTGGAAGGCCATGTGGGCTGTTCCGCGCCCATCCCTGACCGATCCATTGACATTTGCCCCACTCGAGTCGCCACGTTCCACAAATCCACAGCCGCTTGGCGTTGTGCGCAGGAGATATAAAGCGTCCTATTCGGCTGCTCGTCTTCAGGCTACCGACGATTTAACCTTCCACCATGTGCCATCACGAAGTGTGCGTTGCTTTCCTTTGCTGTCGATGCATTGCTCGCTCATGAACGAACGCGAACAGTGTAGGCGACTATTATAGAGGATGCGGCGTAAGTGCCAACTACGTGGCAAACGAACACGGTTGCATGCTGTAATGACCACCGTTTTCACAGCACTTTCATGGGCGCTACTTCACCGGCGAGGTATCCGACTGCAACTCCCAGAGATGCAAGACGAGCAAGTCCCACATGCACAAGACCGCTCCCAATTGTGGATGTCCCGCCGTGCGTCTTGTGGCCCTGCCCCTATATTCCGAATCTTCACAGCAGTCTATTTCAGGTCGTAACCGAGGACCGGAGAATACAAAATCTGTTTCAAATGTCTTATCCTGATTGTGAACGAACGCCGCATTAGCTGACCATCACGTACACGACATGCCCAACTTGGAGGCAAGAAGGCTAACATCTCTCACATCATCTCTCTCATGCCTAGACTCGCTACCATTACGTCCTACACACACTGCATCCATCTTTTGGCTAATTTATGGCCTAGTATCCTGCGCATGTATACGTGCCTCGGGGAGGTAGATATCCGTCATCCTGTTTCTGTTTTGCAATCTATACACGGAACTGTCACACTTGCGGTCGGCTCGTCAGGTTGACCATTGGCTACGATGACGTTTATCATGACGCAGTCCGGAACAAAAATGACACCACGTGCGTACCGGAACCCTGGGCACGGACACCACTGCGGGTGAAGACGAGGGAACTGATCGCCGTTCCCTCGGACCCACCTCGATCCGGAGATACCGCGAGAAGAACTCGTCTAACCACCCGAAAAAGGCTTGCTTGTCCTCTGGGCTCAGATTCGCCCAGTCAATCTTGTCCGCCGTATCTTGGGACGGACCCTTGTGGTTGGGCGGGTATCCACTCAAGATCCGCGCGGGCGGAGGCAGTGGGGAGTAGGGCTGTGGGGCAGGCAGATCGTCGGTCGGCCGCGAGGCGCGCAGCACCACCGGCGGTGCTGGACCTGTGCCCGACGCAATGACGTCAGGACGAGATCTCGACGGCGGGGTTGGAGGACCGCTCGTCGACGCACGCGGTGACGCTGATGCGGGTGCGGCGGGCGGCGCCCGCTTCCAGTTGGGATCCCAGTTCGTTTTAGAGGAGGGCACACTGGTATAGCGATCGCGTGTGTTCGTTACTTTGGCAACGCTGGCATCTTTGGCCTTGTCGGCTTTTGCTTTCAATTCTGCAACTGACGAAGATGAGATCGTCCATCCAACCGAAACATGGCGTTCGCCTCACAGTTGACCATGATCGTGATGCCTGGTTGAAGGAGAGTGGATTATATAAGATGACCACCAGATACAGTGTTAAGGCCCTCCAGGATATGCAACGAGTACCGTACAACGTACATTTTAACCCAATAAACAGTAATGAACGTCATGTGCAGTGTATAAAAAAGAATAAAGAGAGGGTCCAGCCGCCTCAGCGTCTCAAGAGTACCACTGCGACAATGATAATCGCGAGACAGACGATAAACGAGAGGAGGGCATAAAGACAGCGCTTGGCCCATTTCACCTCCGTCTCTCTCATCTCGGACAATAACTCCCGCTTTTCTTCCTCCGTCTTGTGCGATTGCCATTCCGGCGTCACGCGTATTGGGACAAACAAGAAATAGACTCCGATCGCCCAGAAAACGGGAAATACTAGCGCAAGGCGGTCAGACAAGGCCAACATGGCGTGGCGAGCAGACGTACGAAATCCGTATTTGAACATGAGGCGTGCCGCCGTGTCCATCTCGAAATCGGGCGATGAACTGTACTTGGGGAGCTTTTCCCCATCCCACTCGAGCGAATAAGGTGGTGGCCCACGGGGCTGCGTCCGCGTGCGGTGGTTGCGTCCCCCAAAGAACTCGCCCAGCGCATCGTCGTTGAGCTGTCTCGGCGAGTGATGCGCTTGCGGTGGCGAGAGGGTGGGCGTACTGCTTGTGCGTGCATCCAGGCTAGGTGTTGTCGTCGTCTCAGAGTCTCTGGACACCTGCACGCGTAGCTGCAGGTCTTCTGCAGGCGTGCACGTCGTCGACCCGCCTCGATTTCGTGCCCAGATGTTAGAGAAGGGACTCATGTTTAGAGTGTGTGTGGAGTGGTGTGAATGCGGTGGGGTAGCCTGCAACCGGACTAAAGCTGGAGGTCTCGGATTCAGCCATCATAAATACGTCGCATTCCATCGCAGGAGTGCCGTGCGGACAATGTTGGTCCAGACCCAGTTGGTCAAAGACAAAAGAGTGGGAGGGACATAGCATGATGATGTCTTGCCTTCATTCGGAAATCAACCCCCCTCACCTGCCTAATTTAGTCATACACGTACCTGCTCTCCGTGACGAAGACAATAAGCACGCCCCAAAACGTTGCGGAGGTCGTTACGTGAGAACGAAGCAGGTCTGCGTTCTCTATTGTCCCTATTGTCTTACGATACAGTTTTGACCCCCTGAGAACGACTTCTCTCGGTAATATTACCGTGTGCTCAATTGTCTCCGAAACGATGGAGTCAAGGCGATGGCACCGTAACGAAAGGCTGCCATCAATATAGCTGCCATCTCCCTGCGGGACTCCCATAACGGTAGAACGATGCAAAACGTTCCGCTCGCAAATGCCCAGATTCTGTGCCATCAAGATCAGTGAGCCACCACGAGCCAGTCAGTTCTTCTTACATCGAACAAGCCGTCCAGAACGTGTAAAACTCCCGACTGAACACATAATGCGAGAAAAACATCGGCAAAGGCACTGGTACAACGTTATCTGACAAGGTATTCTGGGCCAGAAAAACCCTACCAATGATGGCCACAATAATTGTGAAAACGGTCGAGTAAATGAATGCCATCTTGAAAACTCGCTTGAGTGATGTCATACGTAGCTCTTCGTCTTTCGAGGAGATATGCGAATCATCCAGAAATCCTGACCGTTTTTCAGGGTCAGGGTCGGGGGACGTGTCCGCCTTCTTGGAGCTGTTGTTTTCCGATTCTTCGTGCATGGAATCATCCAACATTGCAATGGCTTGCGTTCCCGAAAAATCGTAGTTGTCCGGGTCTGCACCTCTGCCTCAGAAACCTGGGAATTCACATCGATATCCAACATACTCATCAGGGACACAGTCACGGTTAGTATGCCCGAGAAGAGAAGTCCTGTAAGTCCACTGCAGACAGCAGAATAAGGCTCCGCGAGGTTGGGGATGTTGATCTTCCCTGTTCCAGCCCATCAGATGGTCGTAGTCATGCGCTCGGATGAAAGACGTGCCGTATATCTTCCAGCACCCAATCATCCAGGCGAGCATTCCTAGGCAGGCCCCACCTATTGCTCCACAGAATACGCCTGCACGTGTCAACTTGGACCACGAAACGGTAAGCGCGATCGGGATGACTGCGGGGCTGAGAATGACACCCCTAAAACGATTGAGTCGCATTCGTAGAGTACGGCACCGAAGATAGTCTTACTGTACATAAAAGAGCTACGCCGCACCCGTCAGTCCAAAGCTCAGTATACTGAACAGTAACACATTTCTCACCCATCCTAGGTTGATGTTTCCAGCATTAAGCTATATCATGCATCAACAACCGCATATTCGAAGGTTGGAAGTACCTTACGATGGAAGCCCAGCATCCCATCCAAACAGCCCAAAAACAGATGAAGTAATGGGATACTTTGACAATCTCTCTTCCTGTTGCCTTGGGTCGGAAATATGTTCGATATATACTAGTGCATATCAGAACGAGTCAAATGGCAATGGAAATATCCAGATCCGTACTCGTATGAACTACCGCAAAGAAAGAACAGTAAATAGGGTATGTTTTTTTGAGAGTATCACACTCACAAGAGACTTGATACACCAATGAGTTCAGCACTCGCGGCAGACGTCACGGCCATACTTTTACTAAATTAACTAACCCATTACACGGGAAGCATTTTCCAACTTACAAGACAACGAGCAGAATGGCAATTGCGCCACCCTTGCCCATGAGTACCACGGCCGCTGCCGGTGCGGCAAGCCCTGCGCTTGACTGAGTGGGCGACAGTGGGAAAGGATACGTGGGGAAACTAGGCTGGAACACTGGTCGCCAATCGTGGATCACATTTTGAGACAACCCTCACGTTGTGGAGTAGTGCCCTAGCACTGAGACCAAGACAAGAGGCAAAGGCCCATGGCACCGCAAACCAGGAAAGACCGCCCAGCATCTAAGAAGGCGGTTGCTAACTCAACATTATCGCTCTGTACCGTACTCACATAAGCTTTCGTCGTCGAATCGGGGTGGCTCGCAATCGCCTGGTAACGGATTGTCATTTATTCCGTAAATCATTCGATCCCACTTGCTTACTCTCTGCCAGTAACCTGGGTGCCTCGTGTTGGTTTTGTTTCCTCAAGTAACAGATAAAGCTTTACCTTGATCGCAAAACACCCCAGCGAAGCCAGAAAGGATAGTGGCCGCACCAAACACGAGACCCTGATTGGATTTCATGGTAAGATAGCTACCATCCTGATTGCCCGATACTGGCGCGTCAATCGCTGCCCGCTGCAACAGGTCATACAATTCTGAAACGCTTCCGACCGCTGGAGAGGTTGCACTGTAAATAATGGAGCCTAGTTTCATGCCAGTCGGAGGACGGTAGAGGAATGAGACTGACTAGGCCTTGAAAATGAATATGTAGATGATAATGAAAAGAATGAGGGTGTGGCTCCAGTCGCAGATGAATGTCGCGCGTAGGCCTCCAAAAATGACATAGACTGCAATCCCAATGGGTAGCAGGAAACACGCTGCATTGATATTCATTCCTGTAAGGGCATTGACCGTCGCGCCTCCCCCAACTAAAAGATTTGTTCAAAAACTTGTCGTCTGACGAAAAGCATTCCACGAACGGAGCAGTGACCCGCAGACGATCAGGATACAAAGAAAGCCATAGAATGTGAAGAGAATGTGACCAGCAGTTCCGAAGCGCGCTTTGGCTATCTCCAGGAATGTGTGGGCACCATTGGCGTTCATCTTCACTTTGGATGCGACCATCCCAAACATGCAGACTTGGATGGTCCCACCGACAGCGTACCACCTTCGGCATATTAATATTCAGGACACGGCAGGGAGTGATTTGACTCACCATGGTCCACTAACGCCTGCAGAATGGATAAGTGACTGACTTTGAAGATACAATGAAACTGACCAAAAGTGTATGCGGCCGTACTTGACTGGAGAAGGGTGGCACTCCACGTCCACGCACTTACTCTGATTAGAAAATCAAGCCTGAGTCACCTGACTCAAATCTATCAGAATATGAGCGCGTACATTCCACAGCAAACCAGGCCAGGCTAAGATACGAAAGACAAGTTCAGTGATGAAAGATCTCGTAGAACTACGGGATGAGACACCTTGACACTTCTTGAGGCACTCTGCACAAGACAAGCAATCAGGAACAACCGCTTTGATAACCATCAACCGTACGGTAAACTCCTCGGATGAAGCGGGCGAAAGGTTGAAGAAATTACGTTGAAGGATCGTCAACATTAACATGACAAATGCAAAGAAGAACCCAACCCCTGCATGTCAATCAAGGCAAAGAATGTATGTTACGAATCGAGGGGCGTACCAACCACCACACCATATCCGACGCTTTCACCTAGCAAGAAAAAAAGTCAATAGACGTCAAAACCGAACATGAATGCGCACTCAAGAGCGGTTTGAACACCGAGAACGACTGAGTGCTGGACATCAACACAGTGAGGTGGCGAAAGAAAGGAAGGACCCTCGCAAGCGCTCAGCATCAACTTGCCACCCACCTCTCCAAGTTCTAAGAATAACGCTAGAAGATAAGAGGCGTAAGTCAGCAAGGCTGGGATAAATATGACTGGAGAACGTCAGTCGGTTGGTCACGCCCTCAGATACGAACGGAAATGACACGATATGCCCTTGTTGGCAGTTCTCCTTATCACTATCATGTCACTGTGGGTAAAAAGGACGCTGTAAATTGACGTACTCACTTTTTCCCAGAGGTTGCCGCCATTACATTAGTTTGTGGCTCGATTTTCGAGTCTACAACTAGGCGAGCTCTTTGAATAGTCCAAATGTGAGTATACGAATTGATTGTTTTGCACGCGTTGGCAACCAATGAGGATCAAGCCTCATCAAAATTTTGCTAATCCCTCATGTCGCCGGTTCAAATATTTCCGAACTTCAGCCTGTTTGAATTTAAACACAATCACTTGATGTATTTTCTTCTGATCTGGAAAAAATCACGCCTTGTTGGATACGAACCTACATGATGATGTCAGGGAGAAGTGGTGCTTCGAAGTGGGCGGAATGGATCCGGGGTGACGAGGTCCATACCGGATTGTCACGGACTGTCCGACACATGGCATGGAAGCCGCGTTGGGAACTCGAACTCCGAATCAGGCAGTGTTCTCCCGGTCAGATAATATTCAGTGAACGTACACCGGTGAACTTTCCCACGAATGAAGATGAGCTGAACTTCTGCAGTACCAGAAGTCCTTCAAAAGAATTATATAATCAAATTTGATTGGCTTATTTTGTTACGTCAATTAAAGCAATAAATATGGCAAAGTAGCTTAGTTCATACTGCCACCTAGAGCTATAGGACCCCTGTGACCACTGAAAGTCACGTTCAGGTGAACGTCGGCGATGTTCATCGCCTTTCCCACGATTCGCGGTCAGTGACTCTGACTCTCGTTCACTGACCGGGAGTACACTGCTGCATCAGGTACCTGCTCATCGTCGTATGAGCGGCCCCTGAAGTGAAAGCTGCGTGGCCAATGCGGAGCCAGAATACGAACACGAGGTGACTCCTTGTCACACTTAAAATGTGGTCGTTCAGCTGCCGTTCCGACACTTTGGAAACCCTGCCATGGACCCATAGAATTTGCACCAAGCAAAACAGAATCTAATATGTACGAGATCGGCTTGGATCTGGCCAGGAATGTCCGTTTTCCACCCATACTCAGTGGTGATTGCTCAAGTGACGGGCAGTGATAGTAAATGGAGAGCACTTGACGGATCCGCTTACGGAAGGGTCAAGTTTGAGCGACTCGGAACTCAGAGCAGGCAAGAGTGGAACGTTTGCTGAGGATGTGTTCGTCCATGGTCACTAACTTGGTGGTGCCCATCCAGCTGGCGATCATGCCAAGTAGAACTTTCGAAATTACTCGGTTCGATGTTTCATGGTCTTGCATTCCACTGAAACAAAAATCTTACCCTGACCAGCCTGTATCACAATTACCCCTGGTACATATAAGGAACCATCCTCTGGCAACTTTGGTGGTTCGGGGCTACCACCGTCACACAAGACCTCTTCCGCCGTTGGCACCTGGCGAGCATGTCCGGATCTCAGGTTCACTCCAACCCCTCTCCAAACCACGCCCTAAGTGAAACAGCTTCGACTCTCATCTCCCGCATCCCGCAACTCCTTAGCCGTCTCCGCGATCTCGAAAGCGAAGAAGCCCGGCTCGACGCCCAGGCACAGCAGCTTTTCCAACGGCTTGCGACGACCACGGATACCTCTTCCGCCCTCGTCGTCTCTACCCCAGCCTCAAAGCTCCGAATCGAGGGGACCGTCACTGGATGTCTACCACGTACGCCACCACGCATGATTCCCGTTCCAGGTATATTTTTCTTTGGCTCGCGAAACGAGACGTCGAGATCCAACGCATCTAGCAGCGAGCATCGGGACACCCGTGAAAAACTTTCCGTTGTCAGCGCTGTTCGCATCAACGATGTCGGTCAAAAGCAAACGTAAGGGGAGGATATTCTGGAGGGGAGATGGCACCAAATTTGGAGTCAAAAGATAGAGTCGGAGGCTTCCTGACTGATGCGTTATTGTTGTTTCGTTCGTTCGATGGGGTTGAGTGGATTGGTGACTTTAGTTTTGAAAGAGGAGTATATGTACTCGAACAAGTCGCTCGCTCGCAGGAATCAGCTCAAACACCTCTTGCTTCTTGTCTCAAGTGTGCAGATCGTTTTGTGAGCTGGCTAAGGTATACGAATCATATCATGTAGGTGCTGAGTATGGCTGGTCAGACCTTGGATGAAATCCCACACAGAAGCACTGACTCACTTTGTAAGGTACAAAGAAACTAGCCTACATACCGAATTGATATCCATTGACGACTTGATCCCATAGCCTCCTTGTGTCAACAAAGGCACCCAGTCGGGAAGCGAGTAAGAAAGCACCACTCAATTTCCTTAAAACAGTTGTGAACAGGATTGCAATCACACTGACGAGTTAACTGACCTGTTAAGGCTATACGTCTCCCGAGGTGGCGGTGTGAGTCTATGCTGAAGCATGATGGGAATTTGTGAACGAATCTGGCCTGTAATATCTGCCCAGCGAGAGCCAGGCCCAAACGCAAACGGTTGGGAGGTGGATGGTCTGAAGGGCGTCGCGAGCAGAGTCATGGAGTCAACGTGCGCATTCAACATGATCTAGGAAGTAGGATGAAAATGGTGGTAAGAGAAGGTCACAGCTTCCAAGGTTTCCAAAAACCTCGTTTTCCTCGCCCGTGAGGTAACCCAATTTGAGACTCCATTCAACGCAAGCACTCCGATCTTCGCTCGTAGCAGCCTGCAGTAGATGCAGCCAATCATCCATGAATTCTTTGTCATATTCGCGCGTAGCACCAAAGTCGACCAATGATACCTAGGAGACTTGAATCCGTTGTATATAGCGGAGTGGAGTGCACAAACCTGCCGCGTAGATGAGTTCCACAAAAAGTTGCTCCAGTTTGGGTCAGTTTGCATCAGTCGAAACTGAAAGAGCTCCCGCAAACACAGCTCGATAATGCGTTTTGCGATCTGTTAACAATATTCACCAGCTGGAGGAGCAGTCACTATAAAGACCACATTACCTCGTTGCGCTCTTCTTGCGGAAGAAATGAGACAGACGACTCTCCGACGCTGACTCCATCAACGTGTTCCATGACAAGTACACGATCTGTGCTGCCGTCCCATACCCAGGGTATCCTGAAGCGGGAGTCCTGGCCAAGAAGTTTGGCCGATCGATATCGTCGTAGACATTCCGCCTCCCTTGAATAATTACACTCATCCCCCAGTTCATCCTTCATGACCTTGGTATCCGACTCAGCAGAGTGTGTGAGATGCGGGGTGGGAGGGCCTACCTGAACCGTCCTTTCTAGAAACAACCCCTTCGGCAATAGTTGTCCGGCGGTTAACAATAGCTTGACGTACCCTAGATCACTGGCGATGGAATTGGCGATGTTAGGGAATTGTATCTTAACGGCAACGCGCTCCTCCCGGTCAGTAGGTGAGGCAGATGCTTTCAGTACCGCGTTGTGAACCTGTCCAATCGAGGCGGCCGCAAAAGGAATACG
>JBBPUI010000742.1:0-16048 GCA_038094615.1 Heimioporus aff. retisporus | reverse complement strand
GGAAAAAGGGGGGGGGGGGGGGGAGGGGGGTGGGGGGCTGGGAGGGGAAATAGGGGGGGGTGAGAAGCGGTTGGGGTGGGGGAGGGTGGCATGGGACTTCTGGGGATTTGAAGCACCGAGGAGAGTTGGTGAGCAAGGTCAATGTCTTCCTGTTGCTCAGCAGTGGTGGGAAGGGTGGTATCAGGGTCTAGGTGAGATTGTTCAGAAGGTGAGGACAAAGAGGACAAAGTTTCGGAGGGGAGTTCTACTGTGGTGAGCTTGTGCGTACTGCACAGAGCTCGTTCTCTGTGGGAGGGGGTCCTGGGAGGAATGGTGAAGGATCTATGACAATGATAGTTCTAAAACGTAGAGCTTAGTTCTTTTGTTACGCTTGGTCTGGGTAGGAACGAGCATAGGCTCAAAGAACTTAGAACGTAGGGTCAAGGGTTCGAGGTAACAACGAAGGACTTGCCACTTAGGGTCAAGGGTTCTGCCTGCTAGGACGTATAGCAGGTGATTCAAAGGTAAGTCTGCCTACCAAAGAGGTAGCAGCAAGTTATGATGAGGGGATGAAGGGGAATGAGGTAAGATTGAGCAGAACTAAGCTAGGGTACAAGGGACAAAGTACTTAGGCTTATATACTATGCAATGGAAGGTCATAGAAGGCTGTGGAACAACTATGACTTAGTGAAGAATGTTCAAAAGGAAGAAGGAAGCAAAGATAATGGAGATAAGGATGTGTGATGAACACATTGTGTGTACTAGAGCACTCTATCGAAGTGAGAATATTGGGTTAGGCCAATGATGACAAACAAGGATGTCGAAGAGAAAAGAATAGGGACGAATCATAACAGTTGGTCCCACTCTCGCTCTCGTGCTGCTGTGTCGGGTTTGGGGGCTTCAGGCACACGGTGCAGTGTGTTGGGACATTGGTCCTGCTCTTGCTCTTGCACTGCCACATTGGGTTCTGGGGGCTTCAGGCGTGTGGTACGGTGTGTCAGGACACTGGTCCTACTCTCGTCACACTGCCATGTTGGGTTCTGGGGGCTTTGGGTGCACAGCGCAGTGTGTCAGGATGCTGGTCCCGCTCTCGCTGTTGCGTTGCCTTCGTTGGGTACTGGGGGCTTTAGGTGCGCAGCGCGGTGTGTCAGGACCTTGGTCCTGCTCCCGCTGTCATGCTGCCGCATGGTTACCACAAGGTAAATTGCTTTCACTTCAATTTTTGATACTGACTGCTTTCTAGTTCAAACCTGCAATATCCAAGCACTTGGCCACCTTCTTCCATTTCCCCTTTTCTTTGTACCCGCCGCTTTCCATGTACTTTCATTGCTAGATTGAACTTGTCAAGGAGAGGGCCCCTCCAAGACGGTTTAATCTTAGCCCTTTTTAGTTACTTGCTTTTACTTCATTTTTTGAGTTAGTTAATTATGCAAGCCCTGCTATCTATGCGTGTAGAGAATATATTACCAAATTGTTGAACCAAAAAAAAGTCATGTGACCTAAAATTATTAAGCGAAAAAACATGTGATCTGTCAACTGGGCTAGCCGCCAAAGTGAATGAAAATTTATTTTCCCAGCAACTACCATGGCTTATTTAGTGCCCAATGAGGGGATTTATGACCACCTTGGAGAGCAAATGAAGGCTTTTCTCAAGAAAATAACCCTTGGTAACATTATGAATGAAGGGAATGTCTCTTGGTCAAAGTTGCAAAAGCCTAGGTAAGTTTGGTTGCCATGGTGCCAAGACTTGCTCTCAATGAGATTTTCAAGAATGAGGGCTCAGGAACAGCTGGAAACTCTAAGGGCAAAGGTAGATGTAGCTTTGATACTGCCTTCTGAGGGAATCTCTCTTCTGGAGATTCAATGGTGCGCCATGCTAATTATAACAGCATTCCTAAATCCCAGTAAGAAACTCTTATTGCCTAATACTTTGGGTTAACAGCAAAGACAGTTAGATTACCATGGGACATAGACAGGTTTGCGGAGGCCAGTGACGAGGCCAGGGAAAGTCAGTACCCTGTGCTGGAGTTGGGGGAGCTCTCTACCCCAACCACTCTAGTGGATGTATATGGTAGGATAGCAGCTTGGTACCTGCCAGGCATCGTTATTCCCCCCAGAGTGGTAAGCATATTCATTGAGTCATACCAAGAACTTATCAACATTACTTCTAGGACATATTGAATCATTACTTGCTCAAGCTAAGGCCTAGCCTGAAGAAATATACAAAGGAAGGAGGCACTTGGCAGAGTAAAGATTTCTCCAGCTTGGATTGCTCTATTTTTGGGCGCGGCAAGCTGTCCATCTCGGTGGGAACATTTATGACTGGTCGCACAGTAAGCATTATCTGACTGGATTAGCACCCCCCCTAATAATCAGCTCTTGCCATTCTAAAGAGGCCAAAGGATCCTTTGATTCCATCCAGGACTTTGAAAGACCAGCAGATACAGAATTGGTTGCGGGATGCATCTCCATTGGAAGAACTGTTGGATGCTGTGCTACATATCATTCATCCCAATTTTTGGACCGCTACTCATGGAGCTTCTAAGCTTTGCAAGGAACACATTCCTTTTGATCTTCCCTTCTGGCCTACATCCTTCACTGGTATGGATGTTATTGTCAACAGGCTGACCAAGAAGCACAGGGATACAGGAGGAGCCCTTCCCTTTTACGACATGCTTCTTAGTTTAGGAAGTTGTCAGGATGGGTTCTTAACCCTGAATGATATTGGAGCAGAATTACGTTATCCTCCAGGGACTGTAGTTTTCCTCACTGGGCGCATTCTTACCCATCAAGTCAAGCAGTGGAAGCAAGGTGAGAGGGTAGCAGTGACACATTACACCAAGGATCGGGTGCATCATCGGTGCAAGATTAAAAGGATTTTAATGCCAACTCAACAGGAGTGGCTAACTTTGTATCATAGTTTGTAAAATTTGAAACATTACGTTATGGCAACATTTGATTTAGAGTTCTGTCAACAAATACACGTTTGAAGCTCTGATTGGAGCAGCAAATAATCAAATATATCCTGCTTGTCAAGCACTCAAATAGCGCCAAGACTTAAATTTAACCGTCGGGTAAAGTATTGTCTGGACAAGATACTGTTTACATTGTTGTTCTCAAATGCCCTCAATAGCCTACAAGACATGGTGGGGATATTGATGCCCATCCATGCGCAAAGCATTCCCTTTGATAAACATCAAGGATTGTGCATTACAAGCACAAAATTTCAGCATTTCCCATTGAACTCATTGTCCAAATTTAAGGTCAGCTCAGTTGGCTGTCAGTTAGCTCCATTGGGCTGCCAGTTCCTGAAAAGCTTTGCGGATCCACTGTCTTGGAAAAATGAAATGAAGACTAAGCCTGCAGAAAGCTCCATATGTCGGAGGGGTGCCTGATTCCAAGGGTCTATGTTTTGTTTTTGTTTTTTGGAGGAAACCAATTATGTCTGGTCATCGCAGGACTAAGAGAGTTAGGTATGCTGTTCATCAGGCAGGTCCCTCCAATCAGTCTGCAAGATCTGGACAAATGGTTGTATGGACTCCTAAGAAATCTCGCCGAGGAAAAACAGTCTATGAAGAAGTTGATGCTGAACCTTACTACAGATTTTTAAGTGAAGGAAGTGAAACCCCTAGGAGAAAGCAACCCAACACTTCTGGGAGTCCTAGTCAACAGCTACCTTCTGTAGAGGTTCCAGCATGGGAAGATAATACACAAGCAGTAGATGATGGAGAGGTGCAGCATACGTATAGGAGAACAAAGGTCTGCAGCATTGGACTTAACAATTATTGTCCAAATGATCACTAAACCTATGGAATATAGTCCCAGCATGACTTCCTATTGGATTGGATTCCTTGGAGATCAATATACCTGGCTACAATCTTGGAAGATGAAGCTAGAGTTGGTGTAGGAAACTGTCAGACCTGCCTTGTGCTTGAGGGAGAGATTCGTTGTCTTTCTTGTCATGGAAACAAAGTCTGGTGCTCTTCCTGTGCTGTCAAGTCCCACAGTACCCTGCCTTTTCACAAACTGCAAAGATGGACAGGCAGTTTTTATCAAGAGGTATCCCTTCAAAGTCTGGGGTTTGTTTTAAACCTTGGACATCATGGAGAGCCATGCCCCAGCAGTTCACTTGAAAATGGGTCATCTGAGCTCACTATAGTGGACTCTGCAGGAATCTTTATTCATCAAGTCCTTTGGTGCTGCTGTAATGGAATGGGAGCCCAAGACAGGCATTTGCAATTACTTCAGGCACGACTTTTTCCTTCCTCTATCATGCGACCCCAGACAGCCTTTACCTTTAATGTGCTGGATCACTTTCACATTGATTCTCTGGAATGCAAGACTTCTGCCATGAGTTTTTATCAAAAAATCAGAAGGATCAGCAACAATGCATTTCCAGATGCTTTGCCAGTAAGCACATTGCCATTCTTATCTTACCTGCTTGATAAAAATATCTTAGGACCGGTACCGGGAGCTGATGCGGGTTTCTAGAGTCTGGAGAGATCTTATGAACAGAAAGCGAGCAGGATTTGGGCATGAGGTGGAAAAAGAGCCTAGAAAAGGCGATCTAGCCCTCTTCTGTGCTGCTTGTCCTCAACCTGATATCAATCTCCCCAGAGATTGGAAGGAAAGATACAATAGGTTTTTTTTTTCTTTTATGACTATGAACTGCTGTAATCCTCCAACCTAGGGATGCTTTGGCTGTGCAGTATGTAGTAGATGGAAACTTCACTGCACAACATATGAACATGAAGAAAGCAGAAGAAGATGTTTCCCTTTCAAATGGGTTGGGATATATGGTTGAAGAGAAGGCCTATGGGCTGCATGTAAAAACTGCTTTGGAAACAAAAGAGGTGAGATTTCCTTGATATTCTTTAGCTTATGTTGTTTAGCTCTCAAAGAAATCTACATGTCAGAATCATAGAGCTGTTAATGCTGCAAATATGGCAAGATCAAATCTCCGAGCCACTGGGGTAGGGGCCACTGCTTGTGCACGTCATGGCTGCTTTGTTCCTCATTCTGTAGTGGACTTCTACAAGGGTGAACAGTAAGTACTATATGTTTGCTACTTTGTAACAGCAGCTTATGAATTTGTGGGTAGACAAAAGAATATTGATTATTCCATTTGTCAGGCCATTTCATATGCCTCAGATGAAATTGCAAACACCGTCATCATCTATGATGTGGCTTGCCAGTGGTGTAAAAAATTCCAAAGCCGCATGGCATCGTATCCGCACTTAACATTGCCAGAAAACAAGAAAATAATTCCTGCAGTGGGAAAATTTCATTTAAGTGCTCACAAACCTGACTGCTTTGCCCGCTACAGTCTCATGTTCATTAAGGACATGGGACACATTGATGGGGAAATACTGGAGACCCTATGGTCATCATTCAACAAAATCTCCCCTAGTGCAAGATCCATGACATTGGCGCATAGGCAGGAGCTTTATGATGACCACATGAGGGACTCTAATTGGAAAAAACTAGTGGGCCTGGGTTAGTAAATTTATCTTTGATTAAATCTGACAAGTTAATATGAATTGCAGTAAAATCTTTATGCAGAAAGTATAAGGCTGCTGTGAATGGAATTGAGGCAACAAAAGCTCCATTTGAAGAATTGAGTCAGGCCTTGGATTCTTTGATACTCTCAAGCTGGCAGAAAGAGGCTGAACTGGCAGATAGAGAAAGAGGGGAGGCGTTGGATATTTATAACTTGAAAATGGACAAAGGTCTGTTGAATTTACATTTGATTTGTCTTTTGGCTTGAAAGATTCTAATTGGAAGTTTTTTGAAGCACCAACAATGGCTGAAATACACCTTGATCTTGTATCCAACACCCAGGATGCTGTCTCCAAGCGGTCTATATCTTGGTTAATCATGGGAATTAGCATTGAGGATACTCAGTGAGTTATGCTGATAATGCATACATTTGTACTGAATGTCTGAATGTAGGGATGCTTTGAGGGCAGAAATACGCTGTCTTTCAAATAACCCAACTGCTTCACAAAAGATTGGCATAGTTCAAAAGCGTCAGAAATTGGGTAGCAAAATTCAGAAGTTCATTGAGGTGGTTGAGAACCTAGGCAACCTTGGTGATCTTCAGCAACCTTTGCAAGATCTATCAGATGATCCTCAGTTTTGCCAGGAAGAGAATGGCAACTTCATGGATCTATGGAATGAGGAAATGTTCTGGAAAAACCTGGATGATGATGATGAAAGTGTGGAAATCCTTGTGGAAGATTATGGTGGGGATGAAGATCCAGAAGTAACTGCATTGGTTCTCCCTTCCACAATTGGAGTGTTGGCATGTGCAGAACTGGGATGGGATCATTTGGTTGAGGAGGAGAGACAACTCCGAATTGGTCAAATTAATGACAGCTTGGAGAATCTCAGAACACACCTTGGGCACAAGGCTGTGATATACAGGTTGAATCATCGAAGTTCCCATTCAGTCCTAACCAGCACAAGGTCCAAGCAAGAAATACATCGGCTAACTTTGAAGATTAATGCAGATGTACGAAGATATCATCGAGCAAGGAGGGCTCTCATCCAGCTAGAGGCATCCAAAACATTTTTGGACAAATATCCTATGATTTCCAAAAATGATCTAACCATCAACAAGGATATAACGGAGGAAAACCGTTTAGGACAAAGTTTAGATGTTTTGCCATGGTTTTGGAAAAAAGTAGGAAGTATCCAGGGAGTTGCAAACCCATGGATGGATGAGTGTAGGTTTTGTTTTGATTTTAGAGTTGAGAGGAATGCTAAAACCTAATAATTTAGTTTATCGAGTCAATTGGCTGAAAGCAAGGGCAAGGTTCCTAAGATGGACGGAGGAGTTGGAATGGGTGAAGAATGAGATGCTTTGGACTACTTTATGGTTCGAGCACCAAAGGAATCTGTGGGAAAAGAGGGGGAGTGAATCCATTAATCCAGGGCAGCAAGCATATGCGGCGAAACAGAGTAAGTTATGGGAGAAGTTTAAACAGAGTGCCGATAATAGTTTTGCCGCCTATGTATGAGTTGGCTGAATTCAAAGACCTCCTTTCTTGTAAATAGGATGAACTACAATATGGTCTGCCAGGAATGCTCATCATAGAGATATGACTTAGACACCCTGCCAGCACCTCTTGGCCAGGGGATCTACTCCATGAATAAATTGGTATAAGCTATAGTATTGTAGTTTGACAAGGATGCTCACCTGATTCAGCATTATTTTGTTTTCTAGGAGGAACTGGCTGTAACAGATAATGAGATAAATACCCGGCTGGCACCTTGTATGTGTCACCCCCTCAAGGGCCGGCCGGGATATCCACTCCATAAATAGGTTGTTGAGCTACAATATATGGTAGTTTGACAAGCATGCTCACCTGATTCAACATATTATATCTCCCAGGAAGAAACCTGGCCATAGAGATATGAGATAGATCCCCGGCCGGCACCTGTCCTGCGCCCCCTTCCCTAGGGTCGGCCGGGATATTGGCCCTATAAATAGGTTGATGGGCTACAATATATTTTAGTTTGACATGGATGCTATCCTGATCCAATGCTATCATATTCCTTAGGAGAAGCCAGCTACAGCTGAGTTGGTGTAAGATTGATACCCGGCCAGCATCCAGTATGCGTTGCCCTTCCAAGGGCCGGCCGAGGTGTCCACTCCATAAATAGGTTGGAGCTACAATATATGGTAGTTTGACAAGCATGCTCACCTGATTCAACATATTATATCTCCCAGGAAGAAACCTGGCCATAGAGATATGAGATAGATCCCCGCCCGGCACCTGTCCTGCGCCCCTTCCCTAGGGTCGGCCGGGATATTGGCCCTATAAATAGGTTGATGGGCTACAATATATTTTAGTTTGACATGGATGCTGTCCTGATCCAATGCTATCATATTCCTTAGGAGAAGCTGGCTACAGCTGAGTTGGTGTAAGATTGATACCCGGCCGGCACCTGGTATGCATTGCCCCTCCAAGTGCCGGCCGGGGTATCCACTCTATACATAAGTTAGTGAACTACAATATACTGTATAGTGTGAATGCTCACTTGATTCAACATATCATGTCCCCCAGGAAGGAACCTGGCCATAGAGATATGAGATAGATCCCCAGCCAGCATCTGTCCTGCACCCCCCCTCTTCCTTAGGGCCAGCTGGGGTATTGGCTCTATAAATAGGTTGATGGGCTACAATATATTGTAGTTTGACATGGATGCTGTCCTGATCCAATGTTATCATATTTCTTAGGAGAAGCTGGCTATGGCTGAGTTAGTGTGAGATAGATACCCGGCCGGCACCCCATATGCACTGCCCTTCCAAGGGCTGGCCAGGGTATCCACTCCATAAATAGGTTGGTGAGCTACAATATATGGTAGTTTGACAAGCATGCTCACCTGATTCAACATATCATATCTCTCAGGAAGAAACCTGGCCATAGAGATATGAGATAGATCCCGGCCGGCACCTGCCCTGCATCTCCCTTCCCCAGGGCCGGCTGTGGTATTAGCTTTATAAATAGGTTGATGGGCTACAATACATATATTGTAGTTTGACATGGATGCTGACCTGATCCAACATAATCATGTTTACTAGGAGAAGCTGGCTATAGCTGAAATAATATGAGATTGATACCTGGCTGGCACCCTAATACTGTCACCCTCCCCCAGGACAGGCCAGGGTATCCCTCTCTATAAAGAAGTTGGTGAGCCACCATATACTGTCATTCAACAAGGATGCTGCTAACCTTATTCAACATTATATTTCCTAGGAGAAGCTGACTATGGCTGAGATATGAGACAGATGCTCAGCCAGCATCTGTCTTGCATCACTGCTCTATAAATAGACTGGTGAGCTATGATATACACTGTAGTTTGACAAGAACATGACCTCACTCAACATACCATGTTTCCCAGGAGAGGCCTGGTCATAGAGATATGAGATAGATCCCTGGCTGGCACTGCCATGCATTGTTTCCCCTCACAAGGACCAGCCAGGGTATCTGCTCCATAAATAGATTAGTGAGCTACAATATATTGTAGTTTGACAAGGATGCTGGCCTGATTCAAAGAGACCATATCTTCCAGGAAAAGCTTGCTTACACACAATGTAGGTACCCCCCATAGTCACTGTTGCATGATTATATTTTTCTACTTTCTGGGCATTATTTACAGTATAATACATTGTTCAGTACCTCAGGTATTTAAAATCCATTGATTTGGATTGGCACCTGGGTTAGTTCATCATCTAGCTGAATTGTAACCTCAACTTTACGGTAGCAAAAGATTCCAGTTAGAGGGGATGTAGGAGGACCCTGAAGGTGAGCAATATGGACTTTGTCTGATATAGTATAGTATTATGTGAGAATGAAAATTAAAAGTGAATTTTGCTTACCACAAATGGTCCGGAAATCAATAGTTGTGTAGTGATCAGAAATAACCACCTCATTGGCTGTAAGTAATTCAGCCAGGCTAAGGATCTTTATATTAGTGGGGTCAGGGGAGAATATATCTTGCTTACTCAGGACGATATGGCATTAGATCTTCCCTGCGGTAAAACCAGCAAATGTCAACCCAAATGTAAGGCTAAGGATATTAGCCATATGTCTAATACCAATATAAATGTTGATATCCCACCTGGTTTGATCTGGGATTCTCTACCCAAACCTCTTCCACTGTCCCCAGCCAGTGACCAAGGGGATTCTCTTCAGAAACCTCTGCACTATGAATAGTCACCCTAATACATCAGGTTAGCATAGAAAGAGAAGGTTAAACAAGCACTTACATGTCCCCAGTGACCAATGAAATGTTCCCAGGTTCCAAGTCATTGCCTAAGAACTCGACTGTTCAATGGCCAATTCAATGGTTATTATTGGTAAGTCTATAGATATAATAAGGACACTTACCTTCAATTTCATCATAGTGGGCAAGAGACTCCAAGGATTCGGGTGGAAATGAGCTAGGAAGCTCCTGAAATTGCTCCTCAGTGAAGGGCAAAGTGAGCTTGAGGAATGGCCAGGGATGGATAGTGGACATAATAGAGAGACAAAGAGGTGGGTGGACAAGAGAAGCGCTGTGGAGATTGAAAGTGTTTAAGTGGTGGCCAGGAGCTGTCATGAATTGCATACCTGGCATCATGTGTCATGTGGCAGGTACCGGCCGGTTGGGTGGTGCCTTTTGTATATCCATTTTGAGACTGTGGGAATGGACCCAGCATGCTGGCACCCATTGTACCATTGTATCGGTGTATCAGCTGTGCATTTGCAAATTAGAAGTGTTTCATCATATACAATTAGGCACATTACCAAATCTATGTACCTGGTTGCACCTGAATATGTCTGCTCGGCTGGACTGGTTCTACATGTTTTCTATATGTGGTACAATTAGGTACATTACCAAATATATGTACTTGGCTGTACCTGAATATGTCTACCCGGCTGGACTGGTTCTACATGTTTTCTATATGTGGTACAATTAGGTAATTACCAAATATATGTA
Organism: Heimioporus aff. retisporus; assembly: GCA_038094615.1. Taxonomy (NCBI): domain Eukaryota; kingdom Fungi; phylum Basidiomycota; class Agaricomycetes; order Boletales; family Boletaceae; genus Heimioporus; species Heimioporus aff. retisporus. The sequence continues at coordinate 5,578 of JBBPUI010000742.1, read as the reverse complement.
TTTGGCAGTACCTGAATATGTCTGCTTGGCTGGACTGGTTCTACATGTTTTCTATATGTGGTACAATTAGGTACATTACCAAATATATTTACTCGGCTGTACCTGAATATGTCCACCCAGCTGGACTGATTCTACATGTTTTTCATATGTGATACAATTAGGTACATTACCAAATATATGTATTTGGCTGTACCTGAATATGTCTGCCCAGCTGGACTGGTTCTACATGTTTTCTATATGTGGTACAATTAGGTACATTACCAAATATATGTACTCAGCCATACCTGAATATGTCTGCTTGGCCAGACTGGTCCTACATGTTTTCTATATGTGGTACAATGAGGTACATTACCAAATATATGTACTCAGCTGTACCTGAATATGTCTGCTCAGCCGGACTGGTTCTACATGTTTTCCATATGTGGTACAATTAGGTAATTACCAAATTTATGTACTCGGCTGTACCTGAATATATCTGCTTGGCCGGACTGGTTCTACAAAGTTTTTCATAATTTGGTACAATTAGGTAATTACAAAATCTATGTACCTAGCCTTAATATGCCAGCTCAGCCCAGACTGGTTCACAGGGCTTACCCTACTTGGTACAATTAGGCATATCATCAAATAATTTAGTCATTGAATTCTATGGGGCTGGCCGTACCAAATGTACATATCCTCGGCCGGGGGTCGGTTGGGACTAGTTCTACAATGGTTTGTACATTCGGGTAGAACCAGTTCTGCGACTCTGTGTGACTGAAGTATGTGTGGGCAGGCAGATGAAACTTTGGCACAGCAAAGTCAACATGTCTATTCTCCCAGTCAAACCGAAGAGTCAAAGGAAGGGTTTCCATCCTTTCCCACAAATGCTTACTCCACTGACAGGCAATATCATATGAGGCAAAGACATGTGTGAGCAAAGGAAAATGGCAGAGGGCGGAGAAGAATAAGTAGTCCATGTTGATGTACCTACAATGCCATTATGTTAGAATATAGTAGTATCGATGGCAACAAGGAACAGGAAACTTACTTCTCGCCCTTTTGTAGATTGCCGATGGCTGTGGGAAGTTTCATGTTATGACATGCACAGTCTACCATCCCTACCCCTGTGGCAGCAAGTCCATGCAACTTCTTTGAGTTGATGAGGTTTACGGCGGTGTGTCCAGAACATGTGCTTTTCTTCATTCGGTGGTCAATGATAGTATTACATGTGATCTAATCTAAAAAAAAATACAACATACCTCTTGTTTGTCGCCTGCATGGAGTAAGAGGTACGATTTGAATGTATTCTCCTCCACAAAGTATGCCGAACCACCATTCAAGCTAGGATCTGTGGCGTCAGCTGACACATTCCGGTGCTTTAGTCAGAAGTTTGCATCGATCCCCACAAACAATGTATATATCCAACTGAATAAAACTATCATTAGTACCTACCACAATATAGAAGTATGTAAAGTGATGTACCTTTGATTCAGTGGGGCCTTTAGGAAGTCAATGTGGAAGTTCTTTCCTGGCTGTGGGCATGCCGGACAAAGCACAGCACACTGGCCGGCTGTGGTTTCATCTAGCTTTACCAGATCGTGGGCACATCCCGATCGCTTAAGTAATTTGAGGTTATGCCACTTACAAATCATGCGCACAAATTCGTCATAGCGGTCCTGTCAAATTAAGTAATAAGTATTGCTACCAATCAATGCAATGACATACCCGAGGCTTCTGAGTACCTGAGTTGTCGCTGAGTCATGCAAGAGCTGAGTAAAACTCATACCCAGATGTCTTGGACTCGAAAGAGAGGATATGGTATTGCTGTAAGACTTTGAAAGTAGTGGCTGTATGAGGATCACGGACTGTCGCTGGATACAAATGTGCTTGAAGCAACTGCTTTACCCGGGATTGCGCAGTTTCACATCCACAGAAGTCGATACTGACCTCATGAATACCATTAGTATGAACAACAATGAAGTCATTGCTTGCGGAGACAGGCACCAGCATGATGCAAGACTGACTTGCTGAGTGACCCAATTGGATATGGAGTCCAAGTGATTTCAGGGGGATGCGGATGAAGAAGGAACCGTTCCATTGCTATCAGAGAATTTAGTGTAATAAACTGGGGTGACACTGCATATGGACCTTGATTTGATGGAATGGCAACAACACATGGAGTTCGATAATGCATTGGAGACAGTACAATTCAATTGAGAAGCAGTCGTCACAGCAATAAATACCATCTTGCTTCTGACAGCGAGAGCACTGGCTAGCACCACACCACCCCTTGTGGTGGACGAACTCATCTAAGAATATAGTACGATGGGGGATCCAAGCAAGAAGTGGTCGGTCCTGCAAGCACACTGATTAGTTAATTTGAGAATGAAGTGATAGACTTACACTAGCATATGCCTGTTGCTTCAGTGGTTTGGACATCGTCTGTGTAGTCCACGGGTTTGTTTCATGTGAAGCCACCACCAACTCAAGTATACCGTCAGGATCGGCTGCCGACAATGTCACTTCTAAATCCAAGGGAACGTCCCCCTCACGGCTGGGAAGTCCTAGCAGTGGGCTTGTCTTGGTGAATTGATGTGACACATTTATGGATCCGCCCTGGGCATGGTAGCTGAGGTGGGCAACGTGCGAGGTAGTCGCTATGGGTTCATGGGAATTGTCACCATCATTGTAGATGTGGACCTTAGGCTTTCTGGAACGCTTGGGAGGTCTGACCATTGGTAAAAACTGGGGGGGACAAGTGCATGTACTTTTATATGTAACTAGAATGCAGTGAACTAAATGTCAGTGGCAGTCAGCCTTGTCAACAATAGCACCTTCATTGCCATCGAGAATAACAGGGGCTTTGCACTATGACATGTCAATACATCAGTGTGATACAACTGATCCAATGAAATTACTTACACCAGGCAAAACTTGACTAAAGCTATGGAGAACATTAGAAATGTTCCGCTTGTGTTCAGAGTCCGGGAGGAACTGAACGTTGTGTGTGAGAAGTTTGAAAGCCACGGTGAAAAAGGCTACAATTTTGTTGTTGTTGACACCATCAAGGATATTAGGAGGGCATGCCGGTACCACAGCATTGCCATTGGCAGTGCTAGGTCCAGACTGGGGTGTGTCAGAGACATAGGGTGAGGGATGTACATTGCATTTGCGTTTATGTGACGAGACGGAAATGGATGGTGACGATACCAATCCTGGGGTAGAAATGGAGGGACTGCTAGCGATAGCTGCAAGAAAGTACGTATTACCAGGTTAGGATCGTGACTGAAAGGGCCTGCCAGACATACCAGGATCGAGCAATGAAATGCTTGGAACTCCTTGCCCAGCGGTGCTGGCACACAGTTTAGACTTGGAAGTGGACATCTTGGGATGGATCCCATATCGCAGCGACCTCGGACTATTAATATGAAGTATAATGAATGCGATGAATACGGCTTACCAGAAGGATTCTATGAATGCCTGCGTGGGCTTTTACTAAACGTGATCACCACCGCGGACACTTGGAAGTGATGAAGATTTGGATAAATCAAGAGAACGAGCACACTAAGTCCTCCATCTTGACACCTACCAACCCAGTATGGTGCACAGTAAAAGTGTGCCCATTGAAGCTGCCTCCTCCAAACCCAAGTCCAAGACCAGCTTGGGCTCAGAGAGCATTTGGACTATGCAGGACATTGGTAAGTGGCGGCTTACCCAGACTTCCAGATTTGGATTAATTGATGACATACAGCCGACTTGGTTACCAGCTTCACTAACATTCATATTTCAAACTCTATGTTTATCTTCCTCTCAGACAAGGGCAAATCAGCTCTGGTCGCATCCAAGTCCTCCACTGGTTCTGATCAAGCCACAGCTGATGCAACTCCATCAAGCCCTTCACCTGTGGCCAATGGCTCAACCAACAGTGAATTCGCAGATTCTGTTTTCGACAACCTACCTTCTTCCCACTCTCCCCAACATTGGTATAGGATCTATCGTGGATATCGTTACTCTATTCCTGCCCCTACCACGCCACCACCATACTACATGGTGACAAAAGGACTTGATGTCGGCATTTTCTCAGGTTGGTAAGTAAAATAGTCCTGGTTTTAACTCATTTATCTTGACTTTCTCCTCATCTTTGCACAGGGAAGTTGCAAGCACACTTACTGTCAAACTGAGTGGTGCAGTTCAGCGTAGGGTCCCAAGTGTTGAGGAGGGGTACACCTTATTCGAGAAGGCTATCGATGATGGGAATGTCAAAGTATTGACTGTGAACGTAAAGTAGTTTCATATGGCACATTGTGTATTGCTGGGGGAGACCTATGTTTTGATTAAATGCGAGAAATTGCATGACCTGTAGATTCCATGACCATAACATTCAGACCAAGACGAAGATATATCTAGAAAATGAAACTAGTTGTATACAATTCACAATCCTATCGTGTATATACTGGAAGGTAATCCTTGGAAGTCATTCGTGTGTCAATGATAGTACATGTCAAATATCTCTAGTGTGATCAAGTGGCCAAGATGGCTATACAACTATACTGCGTACTACAGTACCATCGAATGTATTCCAGGGTCATAACACTGTTGGAGAACTTCCAAACATCACAATACCATGTATGTGTTGAGGGAGCATAACTACATAGCGAAAATAGTACATGATCTAAGGTATTGTGGAATGGACATATGCTTGAGTTCAAAAACATCCTATAAAACTTGCATAAGTCTCCTATAAAACATATCTAATCAGTTTTGGGCTTTTCGGGGCCTGGTCATGTGATCCTGACCTTGCTGCACCAAACCGTCAGACCCTCAACCTTATTTTATCATGGGTCGTCCAACTCTATACTACACTACATCTGAGTGCATCACAGCTGCACATGCTGCTCGGAAAAGATACTATGAACGGTGGGTTCATTTACTTGCTCGAAAAACCAAGGTACTTACTCTGATTTGGGTGCAGCAACAAAGCCACCATTTCTCAGAAAATGAAACTCAGGTATAAGGCTAGGTGCACTGTATCTGAATTGGGACTGCAAGTATGCATCGTTCCCTCCGATTCCTTTCGCTAATGACATTTTCAGTTCCCTTGAGCGACAAAGGCCTGCTCAAAAGCCTGCTGTTGGTGTGAGAAATGTTTACTGCTTGTACATTGTCACATTAGTTTGTATCTTGCACATCCAACTAATTTATACCAGCGAGGATAAATTACATGCAGTTGAAGCAGAGCTCCTGCACCTCGTATCTGGCTCACTGAAATCACTCTTAGAACGCCTTCTCTCAGCACCAGCTGCCAGAGAGTTTCTTGACAACACCATTGAAGAACTTATTCTTCGAGCTACAGACATCCGAAAGTCGGCTGGTGAGATTGAAGACGATATTTTGCAGCATTGGGGAGCTGGAATGCAGTTGGCTACCATGTGTAAGGTGACCAGCCACGTTGCTATGACCATATCAATGCTTGAGGACGTGCTTATGGCGAACATGGAAGGAATCTTGGACATGTTGTACAACAGAAAAGATTTGTATTATCAGAAGGAAGCTGACATTGGCTACGATAATAGTGTCTTTGATTATCAATTAACGTAGA